>CAMXCT020003516.1:0-55000 GCA_947184155.2 Cladocopium goreaui
TGGAAATTGAACGACTGTTTCGCTATTATATTTACACGAATTACTGATTCAAAAGTGTAAATTCAGACATCGAGTCGTTACATCCACATTTTGCTTAGAAAAGCATTCCCCGAAGGGTTCATGCCACCTTGACGAATCCAGCATGAATCACACACTTGCTCAGAACAGTCATTGCGAATTCTGATGTGGAATGTATCATACGTGCAAAAACACTCCAATTAAACATGGCAGGAATTGGTTGATGACCAGAGGCGAGAAACAGTGCGAAGGAATTCTTTCAATGTCCTTGCTAGACGCAACTTATCCATCTGAACCAAGTCGTTACCTCTCTTGAAAGATTGCGACAACTGTGCAGTGAAAAAAAAGGAAAAGCAGAAACCAATTGTTCGACATGCCGGTTCTAGGCTTAGCCGGTCGCCATCAAGAAATTCAAAGTCGACATTTAAAAGCAGGTACACAGAGTTGATTAGACTCTGCTTCCAGCACAAGTGGATAGCTTCGTTGGGTGCAGTTTCCACTGTGCTCTGCACCCCCCTGCTTGAAATGAAATAATGCAAACAAAACCGGAAAGGTAAAATCGAAAGTAGAAGTTTTACATCTTTTCAGATGGTTCACACACACACCCTCCCGCGGGAGGGTGGGAAAATTAAGGTCCGGACAATGAGATGAAAATGAAATTGAAAGGAAATGAAGGTGAGGTGAAGATGAAAATGAGATGAAAATTACTTAACCAGGACGCGAAGAGGGGAACGCAAAAGAAGAGGGAAGGAGCAAACACCAACACAGGCAAACCTGGCACAAAGCGGGCAAACCCTGAAAGGGCAAGGGAAAAGAAAAGCGGAGGCCGACGGCCACAGAACAAGACCAGCGGAGGGGGGGGAAGGACGGAAGCGCCTAAACCAACCTACCACAGCGAAACCTACACCTACCTAAGCACGCGCAGAACCCAACCTACCTGTAGAGAGGAGAACACATGAAATAGGGGACCCATGGGGAACTAGTTAATGAAATGATACATCCACATGATCGTGCAAAATTCCCCTTGTTGCAGGCTCAAAGGCCTAAATGTCACGTCAACCCCATAGACGGCTGCCAGTATTCAAATGAATTACGTGCACAATTGAACCTCACCAACGACCAAAAAAGAAGAGTCACCATACCTGCAAGCATGTCCTGGCGCCTGTCCTGATCATGTGACATGGTGTCAAATTGTCGAGCTCCGTACTCTCTTCGGCAACGTTGAAAAAGAAGGTTGTCGCGGCAGTCGGCTACTAACCCTTGACGTCTCTCAAAACAAGGTGAAGCCAGGCACAGCGGCCAACTGTTTCAACACCCCCATCACGACCGACAGAGTGAGACTTGGAAGGTGAACGACTGTTTCACTTTACTTAGATGAATTACAAAATTAAAAGTGTAAATTCAGACATCGGGTCGTTGCATCCACATTTTGCTTAGAAGAGCATTCCCCGAAGGGTTCATGCCACCTTGACGAATCCAGCATGAATCACACACTTGCTCAGAACAGTCATTGCGAATTCTGATGTGGAATGTATCATACGTGCAAAAACACTCCAATTAAACATGACAGGAATTGGTTGATGACCAGAGGCGAGAAACAGTGCGAAGGAATTCTTTCAATGTCCTTGCTAGACGCAACTTATCCATCTGAACCAAGTCGTTACCTCTCTTGAAAGATTGCGACAACTGTGCAGTGAAAAAAAGGAAAAGCAGAAACCAATTGTTCGACATGCCGGTTCTAGGCTTAGCCGGTCGCCATCAAGAAATTCAAAGTCGACATTTAAAAGCAGGTACACAGAGTTGATCAGACTCTGCTTCCAGCACAAGTGGATAGCTTCGTTGGGTGCAGTTTCCACTGTGCTCTGTACCCCCCTGCTTGACATGAAATAACGCAAACAAAACCGGAAAGGTAAAATCGAAAGTAGAAGTTTTACATCTTTTCAGATGGTTCACACACACACAATAATTCTAGGAGGTGTAAAAAACCATAATGGGCATACAATGTGTATGTCCCCGTAACAATGGAAAATGGCAAGCTACTAAGGTTCCAACGAAAAGCTAAGAGCAAGGCAGCACCATCTCCCTTTTTTTACCCAATGCTAAGATGGTGCCTGTGCGGCTGCTGCTTTATGTCTGTGACCTATGTCACCAGTGGTCTGTTAGACCACCTGCCACAACTTGGCAGAGAAATCAGTGGTGGTGTCATCAAAAACAACCCCACATTAAAGCAGCCGCGCCCACCGGACTCCCACATGGGATCATGGGTGGGTTGGGTGGAGACGGGCAGGATTCTATCATTCCTTCAGGTCCACAAGGACCGGTTTCAAAGAGAAGGAGTTTTCCAATCCGGCAAAACTTGTGGCAAAAGCTTAAAGGAAGCAAAAATTGACTGAAGCGAAAGTCGTTTTTCCGGGGTGAAACCTACTGGCGCCGGGTGGGTCAGCTCGTCAGCTCGTCAGCCCATTGATTGCGATCTCTTTTACAATGGTACGGTGCCAGTTGTGCTCCTCGGTTATATAGTAGATGCACCAGCTGCATGAGAAAGGCTGCGGTGGGCATCTTTCTCGTGTTCTGGTTCAACAGGGCAAAGACGTTGCCCTGGTTGTCAGGGATCAGTGCCAGCTGGAGGCGGAGTAAAGTCGAGGAGCCATGTTGGATCAGCAAGGCTGCCAAAACTAAGGTGCTAAGCATTTCCAAGGATGCTATTCTTCTGGTAGAGTCACCATCAACAAAAGCCCATGGACATTCGTCCGGTTGAATTTCGAGTTGAAACCACCAGACAGCTGATTTGTCTGGGGCCTCCATGTCAGAGATCCAGCCTCCAATCCATGGGCGGCTAGTGTGGACATCTCTCGTAGCACTGGCGTCGCTTGCACCCCACCAGTTGGAGACGCCCACATAGGGAGAAGGTTGCTTGTAGGGGACTGAGAAGATCATCTGTAGCATCTTCGCAAAGAAGGTGACCAGCTTCGGGGGTTTCCCCGAGGTCTTACATGCCATCTTCCATGCCCAAAATGGTTGGGGGAAGGGTCTTGAAAGTGGACATACACTTGTCGCCCAGCTGATTCGTCCCAGGGCCTTCTCAATGGCCTTGGAGGTGAAGACTTCACCAGCTTGGAGTTGTCTCAAAAGTTCCATGATGATGACGTGTTTGTCTTCAGCCATGCGCACCACAAGCGATTGGGGATTGACCACAAATCCCAACCAAGTATTGACTCCGGCGAGCACAGTCTTTTTCCAACTCAAGGGAACGCCCAGAGCCACATATGTTGCCAGCAAGGTGGTGGCCCAGGCTGTGGCTGTGCCCTTTCGGAGGATCCAGCAGAAGTCATCCACAAAGACAAAGCCCCAGTCTATCTGTGGGAAGATCATGTAGGTCATTCGGAGAAGTAACGCGTCCATTCTCCCCAATATAGTTGCGCTGAAGCCATGCCGTAGGTGCCCATCTTGTTGACCCACCATGCTTCAGGACCAAGTTGAGCCACCTGATATTTCCAGTCTGGTTTGAGGACCTTAATCCGTCGGTGAGCCTTGGTGATGTCAGCTTTGGGTAAGGTCCAGGCTTGATCCTTAGTCGGTGGCATCCAGCCATCTCCCAAGTCCTCCTCCCCGCAACCTGCTGGAGTGGAGGGACCCGGCTGGATGGCATGGAGCCAGTGGAGTGCTTGAACACAATCCATGACTATGGGGGCTGTTGTTCGTTCCGTGGTGTTTTCTTGGATATGGGTGTTAGCACCACCCCATGATCCATCAAATATTGTCCCCATCTTGTCGGATTCTTGGATCCCTGCCATTGGTCCCGGACAGAGTTGGTCTGCAGTGCATTCGCAGGCCTCAGCTGCTTCTTGTTGGGTGAATGGTCCCAGGACCATCCCCATTTTCTTCTCTTCTTCAAAAGTGGCATTGATCTCATCGGTGAATTCTTAAGTTGAGCTACCTGGTATTTCCAGTCGGGTTTAAGGACCTTAATCCGTCAGTGAGCCTTGGTGATGTCAGCTTTGAATAAGGTCCAGGCTTGATCCTTAGTCGGTGGCGTCCAGCCATCTCCCAAGTCCTCCTCCCCGCAACCTGCTGGGGTGGAGGGACCCGGCTGGATGGCATGGAGCCAGCGGAGTGCTTGAATACAATCCATGATTGTGGGGGCTGTTGTTCGTTCCGTGGTGTTTTCTTGGATATGGGTGTTTGCACCACCCCAATGATCCGTCAAAAAATTGTCCGGACCTTGTCGGATTCTTGGATCCCTGCCATTGGTCCCGGACAGAGTTGGACTGGAGTGCATTTGCAGGCCTCAGCTGCCTCTTGTTGGGTGAAGGGTCCAAGAACCATCCCCATTTTCTTCTCTTCTTCAAAAGTGGCATTGATCTCATCAGTGGATTCTTTGGCTGATGGATAGTTGTCCCTTCCTTGGAGGGGTGGATAGTCTGGGAGCTGGTCTTCTTCCCTCCCAATCTGGGTCCCCAGGTTCAAAAAGAAGGGCTGCCCTTCCGCAACTTCCATGTGGTCTTTCCCGTTCTGGCACTCCTGGGAAAGCCGCTCTCGGATCTTCGAGAGCAATGTGTCTGGGAAGGGGTGTGCCTTGTTGCCCTGCTGAAGCCCTGCATCCAAGGTGCACAGAGGGCAGCCAAGTCTTTGGCTAAGGAAGGGCATTGGGACTTAGGGCGTTGTGGTGGGGGTGTCCTCCCCCACGATGGTTTACCTCCGCCATCTCTGAGTGGTCTGGTGTGAAAACCGAGTTGGACCCGAATCGGGTTATCTTGGAGGCCCATTCTTTGTGAGTGCGCTTGTGTCACTGGTCTGTCTGATGGGCTTGGGTCGGAGCCACATGGCTTCTGTCCTTGGGCATAGTCTGATTCCAGAAGGGCTCTTGCCAATCCTTGCATCATGGGCCATGGATACCGACTGAGATCTGCTGATGATCCTCCTTTTGGCCTGGCATGTTCTGCATGGTTGCACCGTAGGTTTTGCCAGTGGAACAAAGGGAGGTTTGTTGCCACTGTGGTTGGCTTGGGGGTGTGCTGTCCAAGCCGGCACTGGTCAAAATGTATCAAGGTCAGCCCAAGTGCCTGTGGCAAGTTGCGCAGCCAACTGATGGCCCAAATGCTGGAACATTTTGCCGCTGATGAGGATGATGAGCACTGAATTGGGTCCTCAGGGTGTTCCAACATAGTTACCGGTCTGGATAGGTCATGCTGTTTTGCTCCCTCATGGGCAAGAACCATGATGACCAGGAATCGTAACAGAAGAATGCTATCATTGTCAGTGTCCTGTTGCTCCTCCTGGCGTATTCCTGGAAGTCCCCAGGTCAGGTCCGGGTGCCGCCCTCGGACTGGTTGAGGAGCGCCTGGTTTGGGGAACCATCGAAGGATGGACCATGTGCGGCAGTTGGGCCGCCCAGTAGGGCCCTGAGTTTGCCCTGTATGGCTGCTCGACAAAGTCTGCCATATGGTTCCTCTCCGAGCATGTCATGCTCGACTGCCTTGCCAGGACGTTTGTTGTCAATCTCCAAGATCTGGACCGGCCAGTGTTGGGATTCTTGCAACATAGCTTGGTGCAGTGAGGTGGGATCATCATCCCCGGCGTACAGAATGAGTGCTGTGGGGTCATGGATCTCACCTTCTGGGAGGGGTGTTGGATTCCAGTGTAGCCTTTGTCTGAGGCGTGTTGGGATTTCCTTAGTCCATGGACAAAGTAAGGTCAGGACCGATTGGGGTGTAACCTCAGCAGTCAAAGACGAATAAGATCCCGACTCTTCATTCGCTGTGGTCACATGGGTGTGGCTTGAGAGGTGTAGGGGGTGGGATTCCTGCAATTCCCCCCCGGGGGGGTGTGGTGTGGTGATTGGGTCATGGTGTGGCGCGGAGACAGCCTCCCGCTTCGAGTGCGATCTGTGTGGGTACTCGGCTCCTGACACACCAGCCCCCATTCAGGGAGGTACCTCCCGCCCCTATCTGTGAGATTGGGGGACTCCCCACCACCGGCTGGGGTTTTCCTCCCTCTCACTTATTAGGGCATTGGTCTGGTGGATGGTTGCCGTTACAGGTCCAGCCATCCTTAATTACAGGGCATCTATGTGATCGGCCACAGTTTCCACGGCACTTGTTACGAAGGAGATGGTCTTTGCAGTACTGCAGCCCCCACGGGGTGGCTGTGGCCCAGTTCTTGGGCCAATTGGTGTCTTTTCCCTTTTGAGGGTTTCTCCAGGACTTCCCTTTCTGGGACGGTTTGCCCTTGGACCATTGGTTCTGTGCCGGTGACCATGCCGGCTTGGTTTTGCCCTTGCCCTTTGTGGATGGTGTGTTCCCCTGAGGGCCTTGTGTTCGGTCTTGTGGTTTTGGGAGCCTCTCATGCACCTCTCTCTGCCAAAAGAGAGTGTCAGCCTTCTGGGCTGCCATGGCCTCTTTGAGGGTGGATCCCTCATAGACCCTGTTGTGGATCTCGCGCCAAGCGTTTCTCTCAGCATACAGTAACACTGTCTCGCTGGGAGGTGGCGTGCGATCTGCAATGTCTTTTCCCCAAAAGAAACGATACCAGTCCTCCAAGTCTTGGAACTGGACATTGAACTGTGTGAATTGGGGGAAGGACGAGAGGCACATCAACAATGTGTTCCTGAAGACCAAGTGTGCCCTTTTCAACTGTTCCCTTATGGTCGGTACCTTTCTTTCTTCCTCCTCTTCTTCCCTCTCCCAACCGTTCAAGGTGATCTTACGTCTGGTACTGATTGGACGCTCGTCCATTTCCGGGAGAGCCGACACAATGTGTTTGATCTGAAACCATCCAATTTCCCCATGGGAACAGTACTTCCACTGTTTCTTGAGGAAGGTGTCGGAGCCTTGGAATTCTAACTTGGGTCTGGGCTGTTTGACCACGTCGTCCCAGTTCTTGAGAAGCTGCTTCCTGTCACAGAGTGCGTCAAGTGACCCCCCCAGGGTCGACTTGCTCGGGGATGCCGCTTACCCATACCGTCCAATGAATTTCTCTTGTGCCTCAGTGATATGAGTATTGCGGGCAAAATCCAGCTCTGCTGGTGCCGCCGTACGGGCGGTCTCTGCTGTGTCCCAGCGGTCTGCCAGGTCTTCCCTTGTGACGTACCCGTCTTGGGCTAGCTTTGCCATCTCCTGCCATGGGATCTTGTGAGTGAGTAAGGTCCGGACTGATTGGTGGGCTTTCTCCACATCCTCCGAGAGGTCCGCTGGTATGTCTGCCGGGGGTAGGACCAGCGCCATAGGGAGTGGAGGGTGGGTTCAAATCTTTAGAGATCTGATGGTTCAAACTTGAGCCAAAATGGCCAAGCCATTTTGGCAATATGATTCCGACAACACAAAGTGTTCCCGTAACAATCGAAAATGGCAAGCTACTAAGGTTCCAACGAAAAGCTAAGAGCAAGGCAGCACCATCTCCCTTTTTTACCCAATGCTAAGATGGTGCCTGTGCGGCTGCTGCTTTATGTCTGTGACCTATGTCACCAGTGGTCTGTTAGACCACCTGCCACAACTTGGCAGAGAAATCAGTGGTGGTGTCATCAAAAACAACCCAAACCAACGGATGACTGACACCACCACACCCAAACCGAAGGATGGCAGACGTTGTCCCCCCTGAGAACCCCCTCCCATTCACCCTAACCGCATACAGCTGGTTCAGGTCGCAGGGAGAAGGATTTGTTGTTGGCCAAGGGCCGCACCGTTGATCTTTTCCATATCTGACTCAGTGTCCACTGAGTCCAGTGTGTCTGAGCCCGAGCTCAGGCTAGACAAACCCTTCTGAGAGGGCGCCCTGGGTCTGGATGACCTCGGCATGCTTTGGGTATGAGCATCGCTTGAAGCACCTGTTGCACTGGGCGTAAGAATCCAGTTCGTGGCTGAAGTCTTCAGGTGACAGGTCCAGTGCCTTCGTTGATGGTGGTTCCCAACCACATCCCACGGCTTTCCCTTCCTGGGTAAGGAGGTGCACGGTATACTGATTCGTTGCCCTAGATTTCTTCGAGGATGACACCACCCGCAATGGACCCAGTGGGGGTGGAAGTTGTTGGTCATCCCGGATCAGTTGCCACGTCCCTATAGGCTCCCTGCCGTTGTGGGCGTCCGGCGCCGCTTGTTGGAGTGGCTTCCTGTCATTGCTGCATCCTCCACAGGATGATCTGGCGTGTCAAGGACCTCCATGTCCAGCTCCCGTCTGACATCGTCCTGGCCCGGGGTCGGGTCGTCCCAATCTTTGTGGTTGAGGTCAATCCGACGCAGCGCAGTGGGGTTGTCCAGCTTCCTCCATGGCTTCCGGCAGGGAAGCAACGCTCACCACATCTGCACTCGCAACCAGCGAAGTAGCATCCAAAGAAGATGAAGCCATTGCTGAAGGCAAGAATACAGAACGAAAGTGCGAAACACGCTTCAAATCTTTAGAGATCTGATGGTTCAAACTTGAGCTAAAATGGCCAAGCCATTTTGGCAATATGATTCCGACAACACATTGCTTGCTTTCCGCAAGCTCCACGCAAGTACAAAATATTTCAGACAATAACAAGCAATATGACGCATTTGTCTCTGCTAACGGAGCAGCGTGAGCCGCGACTTTTCTTGGGCAAAAGAAGCCTGCAGTAAGAGGTTGTTGCTACTTACCACAGTCTGTTTGTAGTACAGATACTACACTTGTTCATAGCCAAAAGGCCAGCTGCTAAAATCCCTTTTGCACTCCCCCTTTGGCGGACCGCCAAATCTCTGTGCATAGGGAAGGCAACTACAGCCTAAGAGGGCCGTCATGAAAGTCCTCACAATCAGCCACGAGGCTTGTGCTCTTATTGGGTGGCCAAAACGCTGTGAGTGACATCTTCGATGCACTCGCCACCAAGATTTTTGGCCCTAAAAACAAGGCCTTGGGAAATTCTACAGGCCGCCCAAGGCTTCTACCCTCAGTCGTCCTCTTCAAGGACTCAGTGGTAAAGTTTGGCGGTGCTGTGGCCCCAGAAGATGCCATCGCCTCGGAGTGATCTCCTTCTTCAGCTTCAGGCTCGGAAACGGGTCCCTGTCCATCGTCGAAGGCCTCCGTATGCTCTGCCTCCGAGTAGGTGGGCTCTTCATTCTCACCCAAATCCAGAGAAGGATCTTCACACCTTTCTTCATCATGGTCTTCTTCCTCTTCTTCTGGGATAACCTCCAACTCCACTTCAACGAGAGCCTCATCATCCTCTACGACTTCTTCTTCTTCTTCAACTTCTTCTTCATATTCGGCATCATCAACATCCGGAGCTCCTTCTCTTTCTTGGGCACCATCAATGCTTGGGACCCCTTTGCCACCCTTCTTGCCCTTCATGAAGTCCCGGTGGACGTCAAGGCCCAAGCTTGATGCCCCTTTTCCGCGTTTGCCTCCTGCTCCATCTGTCGAACTACCAACCACCGGGTGCAACGCCACGTCAGCCGTCATCAACGACGTCAGAGCTGCCTCCGCCTCATCATAGGCTGCCTCTGCCGGGCCGCTGCCGTTGTCGAAGTCGTGGATCGCTTGCTCTGTTGTGCGAATGGCTGCCGCCGCTCTTGCTACTGCCTGCGCCAGCTGGATCTCGGCAGCCTGGTTTTTGCCCCCACACGGCCTAGAAGAACGGCCTTTCCACCAGAGCTTTTTCCCCTTAGTTCGTGACGTGGAGCACCCGGGGTTGTGTTTCCCCTTTCCATAGGCTCTCTGCCATCCCATCTCTGGGCTCTTCACGCTGTGTAGCACTGTGCTTCCAGCGCCCTCCTCCCTGGTGCCCTTCCCTCTTCTTTGCGGCCACTAGAGAACCGTGTGCCCTTTCGACCTCCGCAGTTTTTGAAGTTGCCAGGCTGACGACTTCCCCGCCCGGGCCCAATTTCTTTTTCCGCCTTGGGTCAACCAGCCAGATCGCCGCTTCATCCTGACCATGTATTCTGGAGTTTCAGTCTCTTCGACGTCCTCCTCGTTTTCGTCTTCGTCTTCAGATTCCGGCGTTGGTTCGCCAGTGCCGCGGCGACGCATAGGATCTTCATCATCACGGCGGTCTCCATCTCCATCATCGCCACCTGCATCAGCCGCCATAGCCCCATGCCGCGGATCATGTCTGACCTTTGGTCTTGGCTTCGCCTTGGGGCGCAATGCCAAATGTTCATTCTGCAGCCGCAGCCTGGAACTTTCATCATATTGCAGCTGCACATCAACGACCTCCCGTTCAGATGTACTTGACAAAGTCCTTGATGAAGGTTGCGGGGATGGAGCCCTTGGTGTTGGATCTGGCGTTGGATCTGGTGTTGTAGCCGGAGTTGATGTGCCAGACACTGGTCCTTCTCGTGCTAGCCGGAGTATGCGTTGAAGCAAAGTTTCACCCCTTTGAAGTTGTTCTGGACATGCTTGAGCTTCTGGAGGTTGCTGATGCGTCCTCTCCCTTGCTCCTTGAGGTACTGGTGGTATTCAGTGTCCTCCAGCTTTCGCCACAGCCGCCTCGTGCTCTGCAATGGCTGCCGCTGGACGTAAATCAAGACCTGGTCCACCACCATACCGCTCCAACCATGCCGCTCCAACCATGCCATTGCCTCTGCAATTTCCTGCTGCCCAAGATCCAACGACATATGTTGTTGTTCTGGTGCACCTGGTCTCCCATTTGGTCCAGGTGAAGCTCGCTGCTGCCATTGTTGTCCTGGAAGATGACCATGTAATCCTGGTTGTTGTCCCTCTTGTGGATAACCCCCTTGTGGACGCATCCGGAAACCACCTAAACAACAGACTCTCCATACACCAGAGAAACCGGGTGGTGGAGGTCCCGGCAAAGGACCTTGTGGTTGAGCTCTTCCTTGTTGAGCTTGATGTGGGGCCATGCCATGTTCCTCCTCCACCATCATCACTCTTCGCACCGTCCGCTTGGCTTCTTCATCTCATTGAGGACGGGGATGAGGACTGGGAAGATGCTGTGCCATTGCCAGCATCTTGAGCCCCTCTTCTTCTGTCAGTGCCCGTGATGACCTTGCGCCTTCACTTCTCAAGATGGCTTCCCTTTCCTCACCCCGCTGTTCCTGACGCCGCCGACGTGCTATTTCTTTTTCGATTCAGGCCTTTCTTTTCTTTGCCTGGTCCTCTTTCTCCTTTTTCTCTTTCTCTTCTCTTTTCCCATTCCTCATAGGTGAGAACCCGCCTGCCGCATACCACCGCTTCCTCCCTTTGCCGCTCGGTTTCACGCTGAGCCGCTTCTGTGTCCAACGTTGAAGGCGATGGTGTGCGCGGCTGCATCTTCTCTTGTCGTTCCTTCTGCATCTTGCGAAGGTTAGCCAGCCGCTCAGCCCTGCTTGCCTGTCGAGCTTGAAGCTGCTGGATCTCCCGGTCCTCAGCCAAGTTGGGGTCTTTTTTCATCACCTTCCGCACTCTCACCCTCCTGTACCGCTAAGGTTTGGCTGGTAGTACTTCATGTTCACGTTCCACCAGACCAAGTACTTCTGGGGCATATTCAACTTGGCCTGGGCCATCTCCTCCACGTTCAACTGGACCTGGACCAGGTACCTCTTGTTCTCCCTCAACCGAATGTGGTACTTCAGGAGGTGAGTCCTCAATCAGCTGCGATGCTTCAGGCGCCTTTTCAGCCTGTCCTTTTTGGACTGCCGGCTTCAAAATCACTGGTGCCGGCCTGTCAGGTACTCCTTCGACCGGATCTTTTCGACTTGCCGGCCTTAAAGTCACCCTCGGCATTCGCTTTGCTCGCGGTCTCCCTGGGCATAGATCATCCCTTTTAGGATCTTCCTGCGTGACGATCACTTTTCGCAGGGGTGGCCCAAGGTGCATTTTGAACCACGCAGCGGAGTGCTCGCTGAAGGATGAGATGTGTCATGCCGTGGAACAACCGGATCACCAACCAGGTCAAAACTTCCATCATTCTCATCATCTTCAACTTCATCACACTCATCATCAACTACATTTTCATCACTACCGTCATCAACCCCCAACCAAGTTCCCTCCGTAGAACCCTTTTTGTTGGTCTTGGATGACGTAGTTCCCTTTTGATTTGATCCCTTTTCATTTTGGGGTTGTTTTGGGGTTGACACACCGGAACCTTTTCCTTCGACGACGTTGTCCTCAATGGCTTCCAATTTGAAAAAGGTGAACCCTTTCCACTGTTGGCCACGTAGTTCTTCAGGAACCTGATGTGATGAGACCCATTCGTCGCTCTTCACAACTCTGGTGCCATCATCCAAGAAGAGAACTGTCGTCCGATGGATACCCAACTGGTCTTTTTTCGGTGTACTCCGATGCAGTGGGTGGAACAGCCGAGCGCGCTTCTTCCCATGTTTTCTGACCATCCAGCCAGGCAACATCGATGTCCATTGATCTGAGGCCTTCAAGTACGGGAACTCCTGGAACGTTGGCAACTCCCATAGTCGCTCCCTGCGCAATTCCATGTCTCCTTGTCCAGGTTGATGATCACCCCCTTGTTCCCGTTGATGATCACCTTCAGGTTCTTGTTGATGAAGTCCCCTTGCCGTAGACGCCGGCGGCGCCAAAGCATCTCCAGCCGATCCATCCTCAGAGAACAGCTCAATCCGATCTTCAGATGATTCTTTTTCAGAGAACTGCTCAATTGGATCGTGGTCAAGTTCTTCACCTTGTGCATCATGACCAAATGGCCACAATGTTGTCGCCACTGCTATGCGACCTCGTTCATGTACATCACCACGCCTTTTTGGCTGCGCCGCTTTTGGTTCTTGATGATGTCCTGCCGCATAATGTTGGTTCCCTTCTTTTGTCTTGGAACCTTTTCCTTTTCCACTTTTCGAGGATCTTGAAGTCATTGAGCTTGAAGGCATTGAGCCTTTCGACCCTTTTTGATCACCATGATCTTGTCCAGCTTGTTCACCATGTCCAGCACTCCCCCATGGATCGGTTTGATGCCCACGTCGAAGAGCGCGAAGGCAGGTGTCGGGTCAGCTCGACCCTTTCCAGCTGGAGGCCATGACAACACCTCCCCATGGCTGTGGCACGTGTGCGCCCGATCCTCGGCTCGAAAGCCTTGGAACTCTTCTACTCCCCCAAACCCTAGAAAAGAGCTCCGTGAGCCATTACAACAAAGATTTTCTTTTGAACCTTCTGCCGTGCTGGCTCGGCTTTGTGGATGGGGTGGATGTGCCGCATCATCCAAAGTTCCTTTTGGGGTTTGGCCATCTTTGTGGTCCTTTTGCGGTCTTTTTGCCTGTCTTGCGGTCTTCAGACTCTGTCAGCTGAGGTTCATACGCCTCAGCACGGTTTTCAGCTCCAGGTAGTCGATCTTGTCCAGGACATAGGTCAAAACCCTCTTGCGTCGGTGGGGCACCATGCCGTTGACGATACAGGGATACTACCACCATCGCCAAACCACCAAGCACCAGAGGTTCGGAGTCCATCAGCGCCCCGACACCCATGACAGCTGCTCCCACTCCGGTCAGTGCCTCCTCGAAGCCAGTTGATGCCGTAGTTGAGCTAGTCACCATCGGGCCCACCAGCTTGGAGATTGAAGCTTCCCCTTCATCGGACATCCCGATCAACCCCAAGAATCGCACAAACGCCTGACCTTGTAGTGGCTTGGTCAAGCCGTCTGCGCCCAACTCCAACCCAGAGCAGTGCGACACCACCCAAGGCTCCTCAGGATCTTGCACCACCTCCCGCAACTTGGCCGACCGAAGCCTCAAGTGCCTTGTCCTCCAAGCTCCAGTATCGGAGGTGAGTTGGCTGATGCCTGATTTGCTATCGCCTTGCGTGTGCTTTCGCACTCACACGTATCCAAGGACTTCCAAAAGGGCTCCTGTTGACTCGCCGCATTGATACGCCTCATTGTACGGCAGGAGCTCTGCTTCTGCTGTACTTTGGGTGATGAAGGGTTGCCGCGTTGAAGCCCACATGATAGGGTTGCCGCCATGGGTCATCATGATCCCCTGCACTGAGCGTTATCCTTCATGACGTGGTCCAAAGCTTGCATCCACCATCACTTCCAACGTATCAATTGGACCGCCACCCTTGTAGTGGAGCTTCTGCGATGCGCTGCCACAAAGGTATTGGCATTGCTGTCCAATTTCCACGACATAGCCAGGCCTCTTGTGGAGCAGTCGAGACATAACCCCGTGCACGGTGTACGCCACATCTGGTCGTGATCTCGTGGTGAGCCACATCAACTCCCCGGGGCTGAGCGTAGAACTGATCCAGTGAGGTTCTCAGCAAGCTCTTCTGGTCCCTCTTCGATCTTTGGGCATGGGATTCCTGCAGTTTGGTTGATCTTGTGTTTGTCGATGAGGTCGCGGATGTACTTCTCCTGTCCCAATGCATAGCCTTGATCAGTCTTTGAGATCTCATAGCCGCACAAGGTAACTGTTTTATCCCCCGCGACCCACTCCGGTGTAGCCAGTGTGAACTTCTCCTCCAAAGCCTTTATTGTCTCCTCGAGGATGTTGTCTGGAGCCACAAGTAGGAGATCATCTACATAGACCCCCATGTTGCCAATGACAAACCACTTCTCGCCATCAGAGGTCCTTTTCATTTCTTCAATTGACCACACGTGGGGCTCCGGTGTTGAAGCCAATCAGCGATGTTGCCCCGTTTCACCTTTCCAGCTAATGGTCTTGCACGTAGCGTCCCTGTAGACTGCCCAATCCCGAGGGCTTTCCACTAGCCCGTAGAGCGCACCTTTCACCAACCACCATTCTTGTCCGCAAACTTGTGCCTCTTTGGTGATCGCTGGAGGTGTAACCAAGGTCAACTTGCCTTTTTCTTCACGTCGTGGAGCTTGAAGAAATGCAGTTTTTCACATCCACAGTTGCACAGCCCCAGCCACATTGAGACGCCTTTGACACCAGTGATCTCGTACACGCTGTGCATAGTCCACCGGCTGCCACTTCCGCATCTTCATTTGTAGCTTGGTTACCACATGTAACTAACCCTGCTTTTCTTTTGAAGGTTGGCTTGATTGTTGCCACAAGCTTCCCGGGAATCACTTCGATGTCATGTGCTCTTTGGAGCTCCTGGTACTGCTCCCTGTTGATTGGTTCGATGGCCTTGTGCTTCAGAAGGGATCCGTACTCTGACTTGATTGGATCCTTCCATTCTTCCAGCTCTTTTCGAACTTCTTCCAGGGTCAGCGTTTTTGTCACCAGAGTCTCCTGTTCTTTGACCATCGGCTCCAGCTTGGCTAAGCCACGAAGTGCTCCTTCAAGTCAAATACTTCTGGACTTCTGGTTGTTGGAGTTGTTGGTCTCCACAAAGTTCATGATTCACTACCGACTCCAGCCCACTCCCCCCTGTTGTGGTCCACAGCAGTTTCCAAACACTGGGAGGTAGGCGATCCACGTGCTGTTTGCCTCGAAGCCTTCTAGGGCGACTGCCATCAGCAAGGTGAATCTCCCCCGGAGTTGGCACCACTAGTTGTTTCGGATTCAGAACATGAACTTGAACTTCAGCACCACCTTGAGGAGCATGAAGCTTCTCCACCACACCATCTGGGCAGATTTCCAAGGGCTCTTCCACATCGTCATATAGATGATCCTCTTCTTCACCATCAGGCATGTAGGATGGGGAATAATCATCTCCATCAGGTTGTGGGAGTTCCGGCAACGCCGGAGGAAGTTCTGGAGGATTCACCACCACAGTAGACCACATGAATTTGCCCGAGGTCAGGGATTGGATGTAGTACCCTTTGCTGGTTGCACTCATCCCCATTGCTGGACCCAAGACAAGGATCTTTTCAAAAGGATGATGCCAATCTCGCCGATGGCACCGTTTGAGCTTCGCAAAACACTCCGTGCCAAAAGGAATCAACGGTGGAAGAGTGATGCCCATTGAGGCCAGTTGGTCTCGTTGTCGTTGTTCCACCGTGTGCCTCAAAGCCAAAGACCACCAGTTAGCTTCCAGTCCAGCTGCACGAAGATGTACACGAGTTGTGCCTGGATGATTGCGAACTCGGACTCGCACCGTCCATTACCTGCTGATTCGTCGCCGGCTGTACTGGTCTGTAGGATGTCTCGTTGTGTGCACCAATCCCGCAGTTTGACACCTGTGAACTCTCTTGCCCGGTCGCTATGAAGCCGCAGCACCGGCAATTCAAGGGTCCTCAGTCGCATGTACACCTCTTGCACTGCTCGAACTACTTCTCTGAAATGCCGGCTCTGCATTGGCACCGCAAAGGTGAGGTTGCGGACTTCCACATCCTGAAGTTCGGCCACCTTTTCTTTCCAGAACTGATCCTTCACGTCCCACCAGCGGATCTCTGCTGCTGTTAGTTCATCGAATCATGTCGATGTGGTAGGATGCCCCATAGATCATCGGCTTTCGATGGGTCCTTTTCTTCTTTTTCCTTTTTGCCGGCAGGAACTTTACCATCTCCTGATTGTTGTTCTTGATCCACTTCCTGTAGTGGAGCTTGACCTTCGGCTGATGCAACCTGTTGGTTTTCGTCCTCACCTGTAAGATCCACAGGCGCCGCTGCACGTGCCAAGTTTTCTTCCAGCTCTCGTTCAAATTGTTCCAGGAGATCATCTTGATCCAAAGGACTTCCTTCAGGAGGTTGTAGACGACGTTTTTCATCACCTGCGACTTTTTGCAGACCTTCAGGAAGTGGAAAACTATCTTGCACCGGGACCGTATACACCGCCACCATGAAGTAGCTTGGACGTCCCCTCTGGTCAATTCCCTTTTTGTGAGGTCCACTCAGGTCAATGCTCCAAGTATACGATTCCGGATGTTGAACACGACTTCTTGGGCGATCTCTGCCGGCACCTTCAAGACAAACTGCACAACCCGTCAAAAAGGCTTATGTCCATTTGAAACGTGCAGTTGCCATTCTTTGATTTGTCTTTGTTCTGTTGCAGACAACGCACAGATTGCAGGAGACTGCTCGTTGACCCGATTGATGCCTTTCACCAAAAAGTTCTTCAATCCCGGTGCCCATGATGCCAAGGAGCTTGAAAGTTCCATGCGTTGATTGAGGTCTGAGGGCCATACCTTGGAAGATCCCTTTGACACCAACCCTTGTAGGTCAAAAAGTTCTTTCATTGAAGTCAGGACCGTAGTCGGTTTGCTTGTTTGATGTTCCAGTGCCCCCTGGTGGAAACTGATCCTTTGCAGTTGGCACTTTTTGACCATCACTTCCGTCTCCGGCCATGCCAAGAAGCTTGGAAATCCATTCCAACCTGAGATTTTCTCTTTCACATCAGGAGGTGGTTGTTTCCATTGCTCCGGGTCTTGTGGTTGCTCCAGGGTGATCTCCAGGTTCTGGTTTGCCTCATAGGCTTGGATGGCTAACCACCATATCCGCATCCAAAGCAAGTTGTCATTACAAACCAACTTGAGCTCTTCCTCAGAGAGGTTGTTCCTTCCAAATCGTTGTTCACCTTGCCTTGCTCTGACTACTTAATTGTGGCCCATCATCACCTTCAAGAGATCGAAGTCGGCAGACACTCACAGACCTGCAGGGCGGTCCAGCAAGAAGAACATCGATCTTTCCACTCCTTGCCAGTTGTTCCAACCACCCATACAAATGGCCGTTTCGAAGATCTCCCCCCTTCGTAAGCTCAATGCAGATGATGACAACACCGTTTTTCTCTTGTGCCATCCAAAACTTCGGATCATCTCCTGAGAAGAGGTGTACCACCAAAGTCTTTGCACGTTGGACTTTCCGTCGATGATGGCGATTGAAGATCACCTGGTTTTGCCAAATCCGCAGGTACTTTTGGGAAGATTGCTTTGGGTCTCTTCACCACTTCCACTTCTGGACAGACCTTGTGCAGTTCCCCATTCGGTCTGATGGCCACCACCTTCATTTGTGTCTCACGCCGCTGATGATCTTCCACTTGTTGAAGGATACAAACGCCTTCACGCCGAGGAAGTGTTGGGCATCCTTGGTCAAGCTGTACTGGTAGTTGAGCACCATCTGGTGAGTTGATCTTGCAGCCTGATCCCGTCCACTTCACCTCATAGCCCAGCCTTGTCAACGCTGCCATGGGAATGATCATCTGAACGTCGTGAAGCGTCAACAGCGATCCTGTCACCGCATCTTGTTTCAGTTCCGCTGTTCCCGGTGCCAAAGCGACTTGAGCTGGTTCTCCTTGATCCCATTCATCTTGAGATTTGGCTTTCCTCAATACATGAGTAGCACCACCAACGATCAGAACTCTTTGATTCTTGCCCATGTCAATCTTCCTGAGGTTCACCGTCTTGACATGGCGATATGCCGTTGAGGAGGATTCCGGGGTTTTCAATCTCTTTATCAGCGACGACACTTCCGTCACCAACGTTGAAATCTCCCCCGTACCAGCACCTGACGTCCCTTTTAGAATCAGCGGGTGCTTCTTTTCCTCCGTCTGTTTCAACCTTTTTCACATTCTTCTGATCATCTTTTGATCCTACTGAATTGCCTTTCTGGTCTTCTTTGTTAGCTTTTCCACCCTTTCCTTTGGAGCTACCTTTTCCACCCTGTTTGCCAGGACTTTTTCCATCACCACCACCGGCACCACTCCCCCCCCGCTGGAGAACCTTTTGAAGCTCCAGTCGTAGTGTGGGTCTTGTCCTCCTTGTTCGGAGAGTTGTTGGGGCAATCCGGGTTTTTGTGAGACGTTGCTATGTAGGTATAACAGTGGTACTTGCCATCATCATGCGCTGGATGCTGGAACTTGCATTGTGCTCCTTGTCGACATCCATGCTCAGACTTCCAGAATCGGCAAACCGGTTGTGCTGGATTGCCCGCCTTTTGATTTTGATCTTTCAGGGTTTTCACCGCAGGCCCTCCTTGTGCTTTACCAGACACCTCTGTGCTGCCAAGTGCAAGTTCAACTTCTGCAAGTAGCATTTGATGTAGTTGTTTGACCGTGGCAGCTGTTGGCTTGGTATCAACCTGTGCACCCATGCGAAACGCACTGAGGCAGAAGTTCGCCTGTGGATTCCCCTGAAGAAGTTTCGACATTATCTGATCAAGGGTCTGGAACCGTTGCACCTAGCTCTTCAGCTCGTGAATGGTGACGCTGCCACATTCTCAAAGACGTGGAAGCTTCCAGGTACGTCCTGGCAGGTTGAGTTATGGTCAGAGCTTGCAGGGTGTTCTGTCGCTGCCCCAAGCCTCCTGGCTGGTAGACCTTCATCACTTTGAAGATGATCTGAGCAGCCCCAAGCTGACGATTCGCAATCATCTCTGCAGCCAAGGTTTTTGAGATGCATGAGAAATGACGTCACCCTCTGCTCCAACCTCGTAAACCCTTGAGGCAATTCCTCCACTGCCGGAGGTTGCACATTGAGGCGAGTGATAGGATCACTTCCCAACCATTGTTGATAACGTTGAGTGGTCATGGTCACCAAAGTATCCCACCACCACATTGCACGATGACTCACATCAGCGATCTGAGGTCGAATTTGCACCATCCAACGCCAGCTTCAAGTCCTTGATTTTTCCCTCCCAATTCAGGAAGTTTAGGTAGAGTGATGGTCACCGGCTTGAGCTCTTCTTCGCGAGGCCGGTCATCTTGAACTCCACCACCCAAGAAAGTTCCTGGGTTACAATTTCCACCTCCTTGATGTTGACCCCCACTTTGGTAAGGATTCCCAAACTGGCCTCCTTGTTGTCCAAGTTGGTTTCCAGCTATGGGTTGTCCCTGTTGATGAAGATAAGGATTACCACCATTGACATGAACCCACCCACGCATGTTAATGTCATCGCAGGCCTGACGCAGAGTCTGCTGAGCTCCGAACGGATCAGCACTTGGAGGTCCCACTCGTTGAAATGGTTGGGCTCCATACGCACCCAAAGGCTCTTGACCAGGCAACCTCCGCATAGTCAAAGCTTCACGAAGGTCCTTGAGTTCTTGCTCCAGTCTCTGAACCCTATCCGCTTCTGGGTCAGGTACATGTTGAACTCCACCTTCTGCTGTTCCAGAAGCCATGTAGATCTCCATCAGCTTGTTGAGCACCAACACGAAACGTCTGTGGTCCCAGCCATTTGTTGACCCCCGCTTCACTGTACTCCTCGTAGTCTCCCAATGGCATAGGCGGCACTGGAGGCAATGGCGGCGGCATGGGATCCTTCTCCACCTTGTCGACTGGCGGCGGTCCATCCGGAAGTCGAGTTCCACCAGGAGTGACTTTGTTCACATCTTTTGTCTGGCGGTTCGTAGGTGTTGTTGGAGTCGTTCTTGATGGCACCGACTCCCAACTTGAGGTGTCCAACTCATCTTGTTGTTGAACTTGTTGAACTTGTTGTCCACGAGGAGATGGCTGAGATTTGCTCATTGCATCCAACCTTTTTCGAAGCTCCTCGTTTTCTTGCATCACTTGCTGCACCAACAACGAGCTCAAATCCTGCTCCAACGTTGGTCCTTTTTGATCCTTTGGCTGGATCTTTTTGAGTTCTGCATCGGTTTTTTCTTGCAGACGATCTTGACCTTGATGTTGAAGACGATCTTCACCCCTTGGTCGGCTTCGATCTTTTCGTTGGCGATCTACCGAAAGTCCACGAGAGCCTCGATCGTTTCCTTGACGACTTCCTCCACGCTGTGGCATTTCAGGGCTTTTACCTCTCCCACGTTGCAGACCTGATACATCCCCATGTGAACCTCGAAGAACACCACCTAGAAGATCTAGAGAACGTTGCCTTTGTCCAGCAGGATTCCCTTCTCTTCCACCTTGATCTTGCCATAGAGGTCCTTGAGAACGAAGTGCATCACCTTGCCGTTCTCTTTGATCGTTTCCCCCTTGACCTTTCCCTCGATGTCCTTCACCACCAAGAAGGGCCAAGAAGATCTACTTGAGGAATTCCTGCGCACGAAGTTTGATGCGCCAAGTCCTCGTCTAAGTCCAAGATATTGAAGTCCGTAGTGTCTTCATGCATCCTGACACCTGGGTGCCCTGTGGTCCTGGAGTTTGGGGATTCCAGCTACTTGGTGTTTCAAATGCCACTTGAGTAGGCATCTGGCCTTGACTTCTAACCATTCCCCCACCGCTACCCATCGACCAAGAAAGTCCTTGCACCAGTCTTGGTGTTTCATCTCCTGGTTCCCACTCATCAGCAGGAACTGGAGGTAGACTTTCTGGAGTTGCCAGGATTGGCGGCAAAGCAGCTGGTCTCAGCCTATCCACCCGTACTGCATCTTGTACTCCTTGGGACCAAAAAGGGTTCACCTCCTCATCCTCATTCATTTGAGGATGCCCTTCTCGATGTTCTGGAACGCTTCTTCCTCGTCGACGCGCCATGTTTCAGCGACGAGAGGCACAGCTTGGGCTCATAACATGCTAACGGAGCAGCGTGAGCCGCGACTTTTCTTGGCAAAAGAAGCCTGCAGTAAGAGGTTGTTGTTACTTACCGCAATCTTTTTGTGGTACAGATACTACACTTGTTCATAGCCAAAAAGCCAGCTGCTAAAATCCCGTTTGCACTCAAAATGGGGGGTACCCGAAAATTAGACCGCTTGAATTTGGAAATGAAATGAGCATGATTCAAGGGTTTTTGTGTTCCCAAGCTGGAGACAAAGGCATATAGGGAAATGATCTGCAACTGGGGGCTATGATAGTTCTTTGCCATAGGAAAAGGGTGGTGTAGTCTTGGATTGATTTTGGCCACTAGGGCCCCCATGCAATCACGGATAGCCATTCCATGGGTGAAAAAAAATAAGCTAAAAATATGACAACGAAATATCAACTCAGATTGAATATTAAAAAAAATAATCAAATCGCAAAGCAGTTTCCAAGGTGATCAGATCGGCATTCGTCAAATCTCCAGACACCTCCGACAGGGGTTGATGGCAGCTTTCTTTAGGTTCAACGGCTCAACTATCTGAATGATCCTGAATTCAGAGGGTTTACACCTTCAACTCCGCATGAAATATGGGGATAGTTCCAGAAGTGGCCCAATGACAGAGTTGCCACTGGGTGGTTTATCCCATTTGGCATCACAAAGGTTGTC
Source organism: Cladocopium goreaui (assembly GCA_947184155.2). NCBI lineage: Eukaryota > Dinophyceae > Suessiales > Symbiodiniaceae > Cladocopium > Cladocopium goreaui. The sequence continues at coordinate 21,902 of CAMXCT020003516.1, forward strand.
AGCCGCAAAAGTTGGCATCACATGACTCTTGTATTTCACTGGTTCATTTGAAAGGGGATTTGGGCCCCCATGAAGAATTTCAGAAAAGATAGATTTTTCAGGGTGTCCCATCACCAAAAAGATAGATTTCAATAAGCGTTTTCTACCCAATTGGCTGAGAACCCCGGTAAGTAAGTCCGCTACATGGGTTATCCCATTTGCAACTAGGTTGTAACCTCGCTTGTGGTTTGCTAATCAAGGCGCGCCGCAGCTCACACTTTTCACCCCATACGGTGGTGCATCGAAAGGTCAAAGTTTGCACCCACCACATAAAAAGGAAAAACATGGAACTCTGGCCGGTGGAGTTCTGGGGATGGTGGAGGGACGGCTTGAGAGGTTGAAATGTTCACATGTCTCCACCTTAAAGGTCAAGGCGCACCACAGCTCACACTTTTCACCCTTGTTTGTGTCAGGTTCATATGTTGGTGGTGCATCGAAAGGTCAAAGCTTGCACCCATTCCACCTGCTTTGCACTGCCTAGAAAGTTCCATGCTTCAAGAAAAACGGCCATGTCGCACTTGGAAAGTCTGCCGCTTTATATCGCTGCACTGTACATAAAACCTCGGGAGCAATTCCATAGCTTCAAGGACTTTGGTCTTTAAGAGTCTTCCAAGTCATTAATATAGGTTTCTGCAGCAACTTCCTGGAGATAAATCTCCAAAAATTTGCAGGATGCCCAACGCCCCCTTCTCCGAACCAGCTCAATATTTTCTGTCGCCCGAATGAGCCAGAGGCTTCGGCCTCTGTCCTGGTCGGTGTGGAAGACCCAAGGTTTGTAGTACCTTGTCGAGCCGATGTCTCAGCATCGATCCTGAAAACGGTCACAATGGTTCATCCTCTGCCAGTTTCGAAAAGCCCAGGCTGACAACAGAAATGAGATCCGGTTGCTCTATTTTTCCTGCTTGGTGGCGTGCAGCTCTATGGCGTGCTTTGGGCCCTTGATTCGAATCAGTACGAAGTCATTTGATGCAGCAACATCTGATGGCAGAACAAAGTCTCTTCCGCATGCTTGATAGACTTCTCCAATCCTTAACAAGCCACCCCATGACAATGCTATGCATGCCGCTTCTCTTCACCATCCCCTGATAAGCATGACCGATAAAACTGCCAGTAAAATTTGGCACGGCATCGCCACATGGTGCTCCGTCGGCTCAAGAGGGCCCCACATGAATGCCAAATCCCAAGCCTGCTGTAAGGATCTTCTCAACAGTGGTCTACGTGCAGCTACTGGGTTTATTTTTTCGCTGTAATGAAAATACGGCTTACCAGACTCAAAAGCCATCTCCCAAAATCAGTCAGCAAATTGTTGATGCGGTCAAGGTCAGGTGGATTCGAACTGAAAAAGGTCACCAAAAACTAGATCAATCGATTCCAGCCATCCTTTGAACCTCTCCAGCAATTCTACCCAAGTAGCTGCAGTCACTTCCGTAGTTTTTCGACTCTCACCCAGTTCGATCCCTGCTCTAGCAGCCTGACGCATTCGATCTCCATGGCTCTGCGTGGCCGGATCTAGCCTACGAGCACCCGCAGCAGCACCCCCCAAGAAAGTCCAAGGCAAAAGGATGCATGAGGTATGGTGCCAGGAACAGCCCAGCAGAAGGAGAGAGGCCACAAGTCCAAATCCACTGGGAATCCCAGCGTCGAATCAAATTGGGAAAAGATATGAGGCTCAGGGGTATATGACACAGGATGGACCCTAACTGACTCACTTCCGACATGGAAATTTGAGATCCCAGCCAGAAGGATAAGAGTGAGCCTGATCCAGTTCGAAATCCATCTACGTGTCTTTGGCAATGTGGACAGCGACTGAACTCCTGGGAGCCCACTACTCTTGAAAACTAAGTCCAAAACTGAGTAACTGGCGAACTGACCTGGTGATCCTGGTTGGGGCATCAGCTGGCATAGACCTCGTAGGTGAAAATCTCCCAGCAAGGTAATCCCAAAACGGACTGAAAGCGCTGCAGACTGCCGTAGCATAGGTCTTAGGGCATTCGAGGAGATTCTTCCCCTGGCCAAACTTGATCTGGAGACATGGGAATCCCCTAGGTAGACAAGGCGGCAATCCCATCCCTCTCTAGCTACCTTCCTCATCAGCTTCAGCGCTGACGCAGTCTCCAAAAGCTTGATATGGGACTTCCCACTTCATGTCCATGAATCTTCGATCTTCCACTCGCAGGACAACGCGAGGTCATTGGAAATGGGGTCCACCAATGCCTTCAGCACTCCTCTGAATGTGCTCAAAGAAAAGCTCAGCCATAGCTTTTGCGATGTTTTAGAAGGCTTTGTATATTTTCCCTGAATTGGGATATGCACATGATCTCGAGCGCAGGGCCTCCTCAAAAATTCCAGGATCATGTTGATGGCGCTCAAATTCTTTCTGGTGAACACTTCCAAAAGCACAACTAGCCAGGAGAGTCTCAGTTGCTCCCATCTCAAGAAGCCTCTGCCATGCGCGCAACCACCTCATCTCCTCGGGGTCTCAAGCACACCCATCGCCTCTGTACGCTTGCATGCTGCCAAAGCATTTCCCTGAAGGACTCTGGGACTTGTACGGTCAAAGCCCACTGGGTTTTCGTAGCTCCTCAAAAGATGGCCATGCAGCTGCAGAAAATGTTGTGCAAGGAGGGGCCAACAAGACTGCTCTAATCCTCTTTGATTCAAGCATGAAGTTCAACCATGCAATGACCCTGAAGTTCGCCATGTGGCAGTGGGGGCTGAAGGATATGTCCTTAACAGGAAAACACTTCTACGAAGTCAAACTTGAGGCCAATTGGACGGTCAACGTGCGTTCCTCCTCCTCACCAAAAAATGACGTAGGCAACTGCTCAAAGTCAGGACCATAGGTGTGAGAGATGACCTGCGCAGCACTAAGGATGGGCACATTGCTGCCTTTCTTATCGGCTGACCTCGAGAGAATTTTCGAAATCTCCTGGGCACTTCTGCAGAAACTATCCCTCCTTTTGTATTGGAAGCGTCTGTGGCATAGATCTTTGGATGCATGGGCACTGCCAGGTTTGAGCAACAAACCGGAGCTAGTGCAGCAAAAATAGCAAGCTCTTGAGCTGCAGCTCTGCTGAGAGGCCTCAACACTGGATGCTCCGGGTCAAGCTCTTTCGGGGACACCACATGGAAGACTTGGTCAAGGATAGCCATGGGGAGTCTGCGAAACATCCGTGCAGACACAATTGAGCCAACCAAGCTTGCATCCAGGCTATCACTGGTGTAGGGCCATGAGCTAGAAAGCGCGGCGACCAAGGCCAATGCAATTCTCTTGCCAGCAGTCGGGCCACATATTACAGCCCCGCTTCCCACCACTTCATCTCTAGAATCAACTTCAGCGCCAACAACCTTGAAGACCCTCTTTCCATAAACATCTTTGTCATCAGAGCCATAGACATCATGTTCAGCATAGGCCCCTTTCGCAGTCAACAAAAGGGCTGCGCCTCTCTCTGAAATTCTCATCAAAAGTAATCGTCAATCACCAGGCCCTCTACGGTGCTGTCAGAAATTATCGCCCGGCTGGCAAGGAGCCTGGAACAAGGATGAAGGAGATGATGGTGAACCAACAGATTCTCATGGGCGCTACATGCAATCTCTACTCCCAGGTGGTCCCCTTGGAACATGGCACCCAATTGTTGCTGCTACCTCTACGTCATCATTGACAAGGGTGCTCCTGCGGCTTCCATGAAGAAAATCACCCTGCTCCTCCCTATTTAGGCGCTTCTGCTTTTAAAACATGCGCAAGAAGTGATCATATAAGCCGTCGTGCCTTTGAGGATGTGCAGGGGGCATCACGGGATAGACCACATTTGAAACAGCACGCTCATAGGAAGTGGCAAATTGGTGGTAAAAGTTTCGTGTGTCAGTGACAATCCCTGGAGGCCTTCAGCATACCTCTCCGGCATGATGTGCATAAGCCCCATACGTGTAGCGAGAAAGTGTGAGGGGCCTTCCTCAAGTCTCCCTTCAGTAAAGTTCCACGGCGATCACCAATTTGCCGGTCTGCATCAACCGGCTTGTAGTTGTTGAACACTCTGGTGAACAGGCGATAATCAGCGGGCGCTAACTCGCTTGGAACCAGCCGCAGCAAACCTCTAGCATCCCAAACCTTGGCTAACCTAGAGACCTCATGTGGATCATCTGGGCGAACGTCAGGACATAGATGCTTTGGAGGCCTGATGTCAAACTGGTTGAAGTTGGGTTCCATAAAAGGCATGTAGAGGAGGTGGTTAATATTGAAGAGCTCATGTACACGTGCATCAAATTGAAAACTTTTCCGTCCACACCTGGCAACTGTTGCCACATCAGATAGGACAGGGGAGCTCGGTCATGAGTGAAGTTGAGGGCCATGACAGCCACATGAAGGAGCTTCCTGCGTGCTCTCAGGGAACGGGCAGCACTGTTCATCTTCTTCGGGCCACAGCTCCAGATACAATCAGATGACTGGAGCCGGGAACAAGGCGGTTGCAGGGAAAAAAATTGTACGAAAAGCCAACAGCCTCCTCACCTGGATCTCAACCCATGCATGGATAGGAAACCCTCCTTTGTTTATCTTCTCAGGGAAGGAACCCTCATCCTCTGAATTCTCCGCCTGGGCCTCCGTTCGCCATAGTCAGAAGCTTTTGCAACAGGCATCTTCTCACTACAAGCCAAAGCTCCCCTCCCGCAAGTCGCAGTCACCTGAAGGGGCTGCGCTGATGATGAAGAGGGCGGTAAGGGAGCAGGGCTATGCCTCTGCGCTTGGTTTGCTGCTGGAACTTGCGGGCTCTCCTCCTTGCCATTTGGGCCTCCTCTTTGGCTTTGCTTTGGGCACTCCTGGAGATACTTCTGTGGCCTGCTGCTTTGGCTTGCTGATCTCGGCCTTGCGATTCTGGATGTAGTCCGCCTCCTTTGCATATGCTAGGGCCACAATCGCACACTTCTGGGCACACAAGGGGGCGAAAGCCCGCAGCCTGCCTTGTGTCACAGCAGGACGATAGCTCCAAAGCTGGCTGGGCGGTTCCTCCAACAGCATAAGTGGATACGCCAGGTCCCACGTGTTGTCGTCCTGAGCTGCTTGAGTGCAGTCATAGTTAGAGCAATGTTCTCTCTCACCCCCTCCAGATCCTCGTTCAGTGCACAGTCGAAGATGTGCCCCAGACTGTATCAGACCCCACTCGTGACAAGATCCGTAGCCACCGAATTTCTCTAAGCAGGTCAACATCGACAGGTCCATGGCTTGAGCAGCCTCCACCGTCCCTGGCAATTTCGAAGCCGGCTTTACCCTCTTGCACATGTTCTGGAAGACCGCAAGGAAAAATCCTCCTGGCCTGCTCGCGAGCTCTTGCTGCAAACGCTCTCTTCCCTGGGCCCCCCTGGATCCTAGAGAGAATCCTGAACTTGTTTGTTGTTCATCTAGCCATGGATCTCCTCGTTGCTGTAGCTTACTCACCAAGCTCGTAAGGGCCTTCGATTGCTGGAGAACTGCATGGGCCAGCATATTGCCTGCTGGCATCGCTACTTCCACCTCCCCGCCCTCTACCATGTGTGTGGCCATAGGTGGCTGCTCTTATGCCCTCACTACAGCCGCTGGTGCTTTCGTTCTCGGAGGGCTCCCCATCATCTTCGCAAAACTCTGAAGAGGCGCTGAAACAGGCATCTGGCTGGCTCTTGGTGGGGACGTTGCATGGTGCTGCATCTGAACACGTAGCTCCTCCTGCCCCCTCTGTAGTGCATCTATCTGAGTTGTCAGAGTTGGCAAAAGACCAGCCACCTCTGCGAGCTTCTCTGCCACATTTGCATTGGTCATTCTTTTGTTCTTGGGCTTTGGAGTGGCGTTTGGAGCGGTCCCTGCATTCCTTGTGAGGCTCATAGTCTCCCCGTCTGCCTGCTCCTCTGCCGCAGAGCATTTCTGGGGCTTGATGTGCCGTAGACGCAATCCACTTTCTGGCTGCGGCCATCACAGCTGGCACATCTGGTAAACCTGCTGGGCCTGATCCAAACGTGATCATGGACTCGGGAACAGCAGGGTCTGGCATGACCTCCATGAAATTTCGAATCGAAACCTCTGCATCTACAAAAAGAACATCTAGGAGCTCCACCTCTTCCTCTGCAAAAAGAAGCTGTGCAGGAACTGTAGCGAGGGTTTTTGCCCCAAAAACTGAAAAAGGATCTCCTTCTGAAGTTGGCGGCAACTGATCTGCTGAGAGGGTGCCTGAAGGCAAAGCTAACAGTAACCCTCCCTCTCTTCGCATCAAAATGGCGGCCTGTGCCAAAATAGCTTCTGAAGCCTCCTCTTCCAAATCCAACGCTATGTTCAGTTCGCTTCCAAAACCTCGAGCTCTATGGTCGCCATTGATAAGCTGTTGGTGGCAATGCAACTCCTCCAGCGGCACAATAAATTCTGGCCCCACTCTTCGAAGGGAAGCCGTGAGAAACCGTGCCCTGGACACTGGAACGATATGCAGATGCCGACTCACGCAGCAAGGGACACTCAAAATCTGGGGCCTTGAGCACAATGTACGCCTTGTTGGCCAAATCAATGGGCTTGGTGGGCCTGCACTTGTAGACATGGCCCTGGACACAGAAACGAGCCCAATATCTTGCTTCCCCAGGCTCTGGACGCTCGGCTCTCCTTTGATAATTGACTGCCCCCCCAAGCTTGAACACAACTCAATAGCCCAGCCAAGAACAGCAGGGATCTCAGTGGCCAATGAATCAAAGATGGACGATGACGATTGGCCAAGGGATGCCGCGGGTCTGGTTGGAGAGGACTGGTGCCTAGGAGCAGGTGCTGGCTCAAATTGGCCACGCTGACCTTCAATTGCCTCAATTCGTGCTGCCAAGCGATCCACCTTTGCAGACAATTCCTGAACAGCCAAGTTCAAATCACTAAGAAGTGAGGCAATGCCTTGGTGGTCCGGCATCATGCAAATAGCCCTGAAGGCGAGTGATTGGACCCCTGATCAGTGGAAGATGGGGGATAGGCCTGGCAGGCAAGGGTGAAGCAGGAACCCCCACAAATCCAAAGGGTGAGGAGAAGTCCAAGCAGCAGGGAGAAGCAAACCCCGAGGAGCCAACAGCAGAGCACCCCAAAAGGAGGGCCACAATGGCCTGGGCAAGCAAGCCCCCAAAAGTTGCTAGAAGTGGCTGGGGTGAGAAATTCACTCACCTCCGCCAAGTGTGACAGGTTTGACCCCATACGGCTTGAGAGGTTGAAATGTTCACATGTCTCCACCTTAAAAAGTGAGATCATCCTCCAGGAATAATCCCATCCCCCTAAAAACAAACATCCCCATCCCATGGTCCCAATATTGTGGAAATTCCCTACCATGGTTTTTACAGAGGGTTTTAATATGGGAAGGGGTTCCTTCATCCTGGTCGATTAAGGGTACCAGATGGTGCAGATCGTCTTCCCCAGAGCTTGCACCACCTGCTGCACATACACAAGGTTGCTCCAGCAGCCGACCACGTATTCCTGGTCGGCAAGTTCTTTGGCCAATGCGTGTGTCTAAAAATGGGGATACCGTACCTATACAATGGTAGTTTAGTGGGGAAACTGATTGTGCCCCATCAAACTCTGCAGGTGCCCTATTTTCAGATAAACCCACATATGTTGGGCACGTGTTAGTCATGCGTTGGCTTTGGTTTGAATCATCACCATATTTTCACGAATGCAAAGTGGAAAGCAAAGAAAACAGTCCTGTTCGCCCACACCAAGGGTTGGACCAAAGTCCAAAAACACCACGTTCAGATCAAATATCCGCTGCAAGTTTTGTCGACCCACCACCACTTGGTTATCGCGTGCTCCATCGATGCGTGGACCACTGGTGACTGGCACGGTGCTGCCAATCAACGTGCCGAGCGTGGCATTGGTGATGCGGTAGAGAGCGCCCCCCCGGGTGCCAAAGTTTTCGTCCTTGGTCTTGAACCTGCGGTAGGGGAACTTCCAAAGTGGAGCATAAAGTTGTTCATATCAATGTAATTATAAGAACTACAACTAACCATCTGATTGCTCATGATTTGTTGAAGGGAAAAATCTATGGTTGAGGTTGCAACACCCAATTTTGATTCATGAAATTGGTGATGAAATTGGTGAACATCAACCCTGGACACATCCCCGTCCAGAAGTTGCCATCCACATCCAGGTTGGCAGAGAAGGTATTCTGTAGACGACCCAAGAAGCAAAGCGAGCCGGTCACTGGCACATACGCTCCCACGGTCCCCTCCACAGTTCCTGGGCTTCGCCAAAAACCATCCTGAAGAGACAAATAGAAAAGATTATGTTTAACAAACAACCAATGCAAATGAACAGCTGTACAATTGATTTATGTATGTGTGTGTGTTTGTATATATATATATATATGTCCATGTCAATCGGCAATGATCCTCCCACTTGTGCAAATCACAAAAATCCTCCATCTCTGACGGTGAGGTGCTCGTTTCCAGCTCCGCCACATTGATATCGCAATCCACTCGAACAAGATTGTCGTTACCGGGGCGCTCATTGCAGTAAAGCAGGTTGGTCTGGGGATGGATTCCACAAGCATTCAGACATCGTCCCGGAATATTGCACAAGTCCGTGTACGAACCATCTTCCAAATTCAATCTCTTGATCTGCCTCAGATGCCACGATGACACACCAAACTCCTGCTAAAAGAATCCAAGGGATTTGCCCATTTTTGCAATTCCCATGGGTCCCATATTGTAAATGACGTGAAACCGATGCAGCAGGTTCATCGCTGACGCTTCCAAGGCGCGCTGTACCTCGACCGTTATTACAGGCCAAGTCGTCGGTGTCAATTTCGTCCTGGTTATTAATCTGGTTGATGACCTGCGAAAACGCATATTTGGCAGTGAGGGGATGATGGGAATATCACCAAGATTACCAAGATTACCATGGGGGAAGAATAGTGGTTTCAGCATGAGAAATCGGAGATGTAATGGGGATATATATATATATATCATTAGGTTAGGATTAGTTTGGGGGATTTGAAAATTGTTAGTAAAGAGGGGTTAACCATCAAACATCTAGATGTACATGATAATGGTTCTCACAAAATGGGGCCAATAATTGTTTTAGCTGGGAGGAGATAGTGAGCTTTTAATGGGATTCCTTTGGGATTGATAACAATCCATCATTGGGACTAGCGGTAGGGGATACTATTATATAACTATTGGGATGGGAATTGAAATAGTGATGCTACTTGATCTTGGTTTACGCAGCAAGAACAACAACGATGACGACGACAACGACAACAAGTAACAAGAACAACAACAACAACAACAACAACAACAACAGCAACAGCAACAGCAACAGCAACAACAACAGCAACAGCAACAGCAACAGCAACAACAACAACAACAACAACAGCAACAGCAACAGCAACAACAACAACAACAGCAACAACAACCACAACAGCAACAGCAACAGCAACAGCAGCAACAACAACAACAACAACAGCAACAGCAACAACAACAACAACAGCAACCACAACCACAACCACAACCACAACCAACCACAACCAACCACAACCAACCACAACCAACCACAACCAACCACAACCAACCACAGCCAACCACAGCCAACCACAGCCAACGACAGCCAACGACAACCAACCACAGCCAACCACAGCCAACAACAACCAACCACAACCAACCACAACCAACCACAATCAACGACAACCAAGGACAATCAGCAACTACGGCACCGACCAAGACAGCGACAAAGACAATGACAAAGACAATGACGAAGACTACAAGCAAGATTACAACAAACGGGTGTGAACTCATCAATGGTATGTCATATTCTTGAAACCATCGTTCGTTTTTGGGTGTTTTACCATCAAAAATGTTTTACCATCTTGATGCCCTCTTGTAGTCAAACATGGCAATGGAAATAACCCCTTTATAGATAATTTTCCCATTTATACAAATGCCCATTGGAGGCGAATGAATCTTGAGCCCCTAACAAAACACTTCCGGGGGCGCCAATGGTGTCTAAAAATATTTACAAACAAAGCAAGTGGCGCATCATGGTATAGATATATATATATATATACATATTTTTACAAATATGTAATGAAAACCCAATAGTGAAAAACACTCTCCACTTAGGGGTGCAGTTGGGGGTTTTGGCATGCGTATAACTATGGTCCCATAACCCCGTAAGTTGGGATAGAAGCCTTACAAGTTTGCCCCTTACAATTATTATGCACACACTTATTAAGTCGAACTGCAACCCCAAGCAAGTCATAGGGTGGGTAACGAGGAATTCAACCAACAAAAATCAAGGTTAGAAATGGTTCCAAATTGCTATGAATGGCTATAAATGGTTTTAAGTTATAAGTTGGTGATTTAACCAGCTTATAATGCCGAATATTGTACCAACAATGTTGACTGGTGATGTTTTGGGATAGAACGGTTGGTTTCTTGAAGGGGACCGCCGGACCTTGTCGTCCACCTCCGGTACTCTCCAGCAAGCTACGTTCAATTCCCAGAGGGTACCCTTGGGATGATTAAAACCAAACGTCAACTGGTTGATCATTGTGGGTGGTTGATGGTACTGGAGATCCTGCCCTTGGGTTTGTGTGTGGTCGTGGTCCTCCATACAAACTTGTCATAGGTTTGGGGTTCCAAGATCATCCCAAAAAGTATAGAGTTTCGCCGTGATACTACAGTGTGTTTCAAACTGGCTTCAAAAATAGGACATCTCAGCCACCCTATGATAGTTCAAGGGAGCTTGGCTCTGATGTCCAATAACAACATGGACGGAACCATGTTGGAACCATTTTTTTCGAAAGCGATATGCAGTACAGCGAGTACTTCACGTCAGCAGCAGCAAACCCAGGGCTGATGGTCTATTTCATTTTGGGGATTAGAAGTTTCCATTGTTCTTGGTGTTCAGCTAGAGGGAAAAGGAGATGAACAAATCGAGTTGTATTATACCATTGTTTCATGCTGGCAGCGGAGAATGTCTTGAGCTCGACAATGGTGAAATGGGAATAGAATAGGTGGAGAAAATGTCCTAATACAGGAGGATTTTGTCGGAGATGTTGGAGACAATGTGCAGATTCTGCAAGTGCGATTTCTGGCCAATGAGCTCTGGGGGCGCCTCTTCTAAACGGAGAGGAAATAGTGCGTAGAGAGAATGACGTTGTTAAAGCAAATGTGGAATTCAGGAGAAGTAGGGTGGCGGATAATGTGTCCAAGGTATTTGATGCGAGAATCGGAGATGCGAATAGAGGTGATTTTCCATACGTTCAATTACAAGAGTGTATATCAAATATGGGTTTGTCAAAAATGAAGATACTCCAAAATTGGATGGTTCATAACCATTTTCCCTATTAAACTGGTATACCGGTATACCCCTTTTCAGACACACCCAGCCTGCAAGGGATAGGAGGCCACTACATCATTGTTACAGGGCCAGGGGACCTTAGTGCTACGTAGCGGGTACGCTGGGAGGTGTAGATGCAAAATACCATGTGTAGGAGATTGAGACTGGTGGAGAGCGGGATATTCATGGGATTTAATGGGATATATATCCAACATGTTGATCTACTGATACTGTGTGGGTTTGTTTGAAAAGGGGCTATACCCCCAAAAAAACAATCTGATAAAGGTTGCAGTAAGGGTTAACGGATGAATATAAAGGTTACTACAGGGATGGGTACCCATACAGGGATGGGTCTAAATCGGTTCTTCCATGCAATACTTGGGGGATGCACATCCATAACTACCATCTAGTTGGATTTGAACAGAAGGGTGGGTTTGACCTCCATTTTTCAGGGTGATCTGTAGGAATATGATCAGGAATAATGCGGATATGATAGGAATACTATGGAGGTAGCATCGATTTTGAAATATGGATCATATAGCTGGGAAATAGCTGGTATAGGGTTGTAAATGGATGTACAGTAGTAGCTTTTCGACCTATTCCCAAATCAGGAAACAACTTAAAGCCAGAAAAAGATGGGGCCCACAGTAGGTAGCATTCTAAAAGAAATTGGGGCATACTGGCAATTTAGATTGGTTTTTCATGATGAGTCGTCCTGGGGTCCATCATGTTCAGACATTCTCGCGGAAGTTTTTGTCTTTTTTTCAGATCTGTGATGGTCCAGTATGAATAGTACTATATGGCAGTGTGTCAAAACCTTGTACCCCTGGTGAACCTCAAAATAGCTGGTAAATGGATGTTCATCCCCCTAAAAATGGTATTAATAGGTATTGATCCATACCCATATTATTGTGATACTGCTAGATCTGTGTAGAACTCACCACAGAGAGCATTGGGTCAAGAGCATTTTGCGTTTTGGATTGTGGACCTTTGGGCCTTTGGGCGTTGCTGGGCGTTGCGCCGTATCGAATACTTAGTTACTATCTCGCAACTTGACAACTATAGTCTGTCAATAATTAACAAGTTTGCCCCAGGATCACACCCTGTGGTTACTATTCATCTTTCCCATTGCAATTTGTGGGTGCGACCCGTTGTTTGTGGCATCAAAAATAAACTTCATTATTCAATACCGTCAATACCCAAGAAATCCACAGATGTGACAAACTGACCAAAGGTCTTGACAACACTGTACTTGCCATATTGCCTAGGCTCTTGTCATGCCCATACCGCACCAGAAAGGGCCCCCCCTTGAGTATTGAACGAAACCCCTATCACCTTCGGTTGCAGTTCTTGGTTCAGCGGTATTTCCATAATCACAATCCATAAAGATCCATACTGCAGCGACAAACTGGTGAGTTTTCTACTGGCTCAGTTGGCGAACTGAAAAAAAGGCGCTAAGAAGAAACACTTCAACCTATGTCGTGATCATTTGCTTGCAAAGTAAAACTCTGCCATCACTTTCTCTCGGTTGTACCCCAAAACATAAGCATCAACCACCATGGATGAACGGGCATTGCTCACATGTTTGTGAACGAATTATCCATGTGAGCCATTCATACGCGCGTAACAATACCAACCAACCATCGGGATATGCAGGCCACATTGCATCAACAACTCAAAAATAGGGAGATCTGGGAATTCACCCCTTATCGATCATGGGAGTCACTCCTTCATAACCAAATATGAAATAAGTCGTGCATGACAAAAACAATAATAATAATAACTGGTAATCATAAAGTTATTTTCTCAATAATGACAATCATAATAGTAATGATAAACATCTGGTGTGTAACTTACCCTGTGGCAATCTAACCTAGCCTGCTGGACAGTCACAATGTAGCGGCTAGTAAGACACCATTTCTAGTTGATATTCCCGTCAACAGCCAACCAGGTTGAAGATGATCCGTGGATTAAGGTTCTGGTGCGCCTAAGTTTATGTAGTCGGGACGACTTCTCATGGCCAACAGGGAATATGTATGCAACCATACCTCCTAGCCCGGCTCCAAATCACACTGAACGGATAGTCACTCCGCTCAAAACGTTCCCATCGGGAACTTCACCGAAAATAGAGTGGCTTGCGAAATCCACCAGTTGATACCCTCTGGTAAACTAACATAGCTATGGAAAATCACCATTTTTAATGTGTAAATCCACTATAAATGGCCATTTTCAATAGCTATGTTAGTTTACCAGAGGGTAGGTGGTCCCACTATTTAACTATTTATAGGGTTTCAGCCATCCAAGGCATCCAAGGTGGTGCAGACTTTCTTCCAAGCTACAGCAGCTGCGCAAGCTGTCTGGTGGTTCCTGGAAGGCTGGTATCCATGATGGTTCACCAACTGAGTATGTCAACATAAACATTTACAAATACAAACATATATATATATATATACATAAATATAATCATATACATATACATAATCATATACACATACACATGCACATATACGTGTACAGGTACATGTAACATGTAATATATACGTATACATAATCATATACATATACACATACACATGCACATATACATGTACATGTACATGTGACATGCAACATATACGTATACATAATCATATACATATACACATACACATGCACATATACGTGTACATGTACATGTGACATGCAACATATACGTATACATAATCATATACATATACACATACACATGCACATATACGTGTACATGTACATGTACATGTAACATGTAACATATACACATACATTGAGATACAAAAAAAACATATACATGTACATATACATACACATGTACATGTCCAAATACATATACATATACATATACATATACACGTACATATATATATATATACATCTACATGTACATATACATATACATATATAGATAGATAGATAGATAGATAGATAGATAGATAGATAGATAGATAGATAGATAGATAGATAGATAGATAGATAGATAGATAGATAGATAGATAGATAGATAGATAGATATACACATACATTTACGCATACATATTCATATACATATATATACATATACATTTACATATACATATACATATAGACGTACATATACATATATATATATATACACACATATACATTCACGTATACATTCACGTATACATTCACGTATACATATACATATACATATACATATTCATATACATATACATATTCATATACATATACATATACATATATGTACGTTATATTTACGTAAACACATCGCCTTGCAAATGGGGGACTTACCCAGGGTTGAGCAGTTTCGCTTCGTGGAATCCTGCAGGGTCTTTCTGATTGCTTGGGCCCACAGGAACTACAGTCATTTCGGCAGCGCACGGTATTTCTGTTTGATCATGATTGAGAGCCTGCGGCAAAATACCAAAATAACACAGCCCCGTTTCAAGCCCAAGAGATTTCATGCGCCTGTCTACCTGGATCATCATCTGAACATCCTGAGCTGGACATTCTGCGCGCTCTGCAGCTGAGGTTGTCTGCCAAAGTAAGAAAATCCAGAGCATTGCTGGATGCTGCAGGCGGAAAAGGGCAGAAAGAAACTCAGACGTGCTTTAAGAAAGCAATTATAATAATGGCTATTTTGAATTCGCTTGAGCCAATGGCGGCACCAAATTTGCCTTGAAGAACTGGAACGACAAGGGTGTGGATCACAAACCCGCCCGGCAAGGGATTGATATTGAAAGTATTACTCAATATGAATTATTCATTAGGCGAGTCCAACATTTCTACCTCCAGCCATGCATGATTAAAGTCTCAAGGCAAAATAAACCATTCTGATTGTGACCCTTCATGCTACATATGTTTGTACAGTTAACTCAAAGTGATTTCCATGATGTCGACCACAATAATACATATATATATATACATATCTACATATATATATATATATTTGTAGTTACTTATATATATATATATATAACAGCTCCGGCGCTCTTGTTTTCCTTCCATCTAGCTGATTCCCAGCGCCACAATCAAGTTGGGCGGGACACATTTGGGAGTGGAGGCCTTGAGGTGGAAAAACGATACCATCGCAGTTATTCACAACAGCTCCGGCGCTCTTGTTTTCCTTCCATCTACCTCTCAGTTGTCACAGGCTGCTGGAGCATGTTTGCTTCTGCAGCTGATTCCCACTCATCCCATCACCTCCATAGGTCTTCTTGATTGTGTAGCGCGTACCAAACATTTTTGGGCACATTTGCTTGTTGAAGGGCAATCGATCTCTGCAAAATCTTTGGAAAAAGGTTCGCAACAGTAAGGACTTTCGTTCGAGCTTCACTAGGGATGCGTTTCAAGTACAAGATAGAAGTGGTCTCTTGTACATAGATCTCCATGGTTTTCATGTTGATCCAGCGTCCTTTTCTGCGACAGTATTCACTGTTCTCAGTAACCTGGAGATGCCACGTTGCACCTCCTGCACGTAGGCTACCAAGGTCTAATGGTTTCATGCCATTGAACTTCTCCAGTGGAAGGCGCAGTTCGCGTAAAAGCTCTTTGAAACGCATCCTAAGAGTTTGACCTGACTTTTCCCATAGTCGGGTCCCTTCAGACTTCCCACCAAAAGCTAAATCGACGACCTGCAGTAGATCTGGTGTATCCAGCTTGGCCGCCTGATGGCGAGGTCCTGAATGTCTCGTTTTCGGTTCATGTATGGACAGGATTGCAAAAAGGATGGTCTCATCCACGTCGCGTGGTAATAAAAGGTCTCGCCTCTTCGCAGCAAAAATCTCACCAGCTCTGAGGAGTGCACCCCAACCTAAAGCAATACAACCTGCCACATCGACCCATCCCCACATAAGGGATACTGAAAGTAGTGACAACAGAACCTGCCAGGGCATAGCTATGTGGTGTGCAGAAGGCTCTGCCTGAACCCAGTTAAACGCCAAGTCCAAAGCTCCTTGCAGTTGACGCCTCAAAACAGGTTTCTTTGACGTAAGCATGTTTATGGTCTCGGCATAGACTGCATAAGGCTTTCCAGCTGTGTAGAGGAGCCTTCCGTACTTCGTCAAAACCAAATTGATTTCGTCCACATGCAGGTGGTACTCTCGCAGCAAAGCTTCAAAATTTAAACCTTCACTCTGACACCATTCCAAAAAACTCTTCCAGTATCTCTCTCGCAGTCTATTTGTCACCTCAAGAGTGACACGGCCTTCAGGTAGTCCTGGGCGTAACGCCCTTTCTTCAGCTCTTCGAAACTCGTGGCCAGTCTGAGGTCCCAGAACCATGGCTTCGGCACGAGGCATCTCACTAACTAACTAAGCAGCCCACCGCAAAGCAAGGCCAGCGAGAGAGAGAGCAACCCCGACCCAGGGAGAAGAAGAGACAAGGACAAGCCCAAGACGAAGGAAGAAGCAGCGAGAGAAAGAAGACAAAGAAAGGGAAAATCCAAAGAGCAAGGGAAGAACCTGGTCGAGGGCATAAACAACGGAGAGGGCCCTCGCCAGGGTAACCCAAGGTGCTGTCAAAGTCCATACAGCTAAAGTCCAACCTTGGGGAATGCTGAAATCCAGGTCGCACTTGATGAATGGATGTCCTCCTGTATAGAGACCGGTCGCCCCATTGAAGAAAGGATGGAAAACTCAGGAGGATAATGAGCCTGGCCCAGTTGGAGGCCCATCTGCGAAGTCTTGGGAGGCATGCCAAATCATAAAGCTGATTCTGTGAAATTTGGAAGGCTGAAAGTCCAATGGAAGAAGGCCTAAGGTCTCTATCCCTGGTGGGATCATCTGCCACATTCAGTCTCGTCGGGCAAAAAGGGTTTACCATGTAGAGGTCTCCTGCAACCAAGGTTGAGTTGATCCTGCGAAGAATGGCCATAACCGCTTTTGAAGCTGATCGACCCTTGCCCAGAGCTCCTCTCGAAACATTTGAATCTACCAGTGAAAGGAAACGCATGGATGCTAAACGCTTGACCTGAGTCTCAACCAAACGTTCGGCAGATTTCAGCTCCAAGAGGTTGATGTGGCTTTGTGCCTTGAAACTCCATACCTTCAAAACTTCCCAATCCGATGTGAGCATGACCTCGTTGACAAGTTGGGATTCCAAGCCTGACCCTTCACTTCCTGCCACGTCAAAAGCATGCTTGCGTATCTGCAAAACTCCATGTGCTATGCAATGCGCAAGTCCATAGGCAAGTCTGGGGACATAAGTGGCCGATGCTTTTGTGTAGGCCCCTTGAATCTGCACATGGTTGCATGTTCCAGGGCAGCGCAAGGCAATGGGCTGCAAATCCACATTGATCCCCAAAAAGGAAAAGCTCTTTCTGTGTATGGATCCAAACTGGCAGGAGTCTGAGCGCACCAACGAGGCTGCTGCAAGGTTGCAAAGGACTTCCCATGATGGGAGGTACTTCATCTTTGAAGAATGAGGTTTCTCAATCACTGCAATAGCCCCATTTGCCGCTGCTGTAAAACCAACCTGAAAAGACCTATGAGCCAGGATGTTGCCGTCCTCAGTCTGAGGATCTGAAGGGTCATAGCCAAAAGGAAAAGACTTGTCTCTCAAGGCATGTCTCCTCATGATAGAAAAAGTCGTGCAAGGAGGCATAAGGAGCACTGCCTTCAAGGTTCCCTCCGCAAGCAGATGAGTTACCCAAGCCACCAGATGAGGTTCCTTCATGTTGTACTCCTCTGAGATGGAAATGTCAATAGGAGGCCCACATACCACCCCAAAGCCGCTGACAAATTCCGTCACTCCACTAGCCCCTGAGAAAATTTCCAGGAACTCAAACACAAAAGCCAAAGGCCTTCCGGGCTTTTCTGTGGGAAGGTCTATTTTCTCATCACCGACCTCCTCGTACTCGTTGATCTTTGTCAAAAGGGCCTGTACTGGAGACAGCAAACGGGTGTACGCACCCTTTGTGCGGCAACTTCTGAAAAGGACCTCTTGCCACTGTCTAGAAACCTTTGCTCTGCAGATCGCACCTTTCTCCTCAGAGGCATCTGTAGCATAAATAAAATCATCAAACTGTGCCCCGATGTTAGACAGCATCAAAGGGGAAAGCACTGCAGCCAGAGTAAGCTCTTGCGCCACCTTCCGAGGGAGAGGAAGAGTCTCTTGGTTTCTAGTCGCAGCCTCATCGCCCACCACCAGTCTGAATGCAGCGTCAAACAAGGACATCATCGGACGCCTGTAGATCATCATCGAAACCCAAGCGCCCATAACACAGCTGTGAAGACCATAAGTAGTCAAAGGTAACTGTGAAAGCTGGAGTGAAAGGACTGCTAAGGAAAGGCGCTTCTCAACTGGTGCCCCAACAGTGCAAACTCCCCTACTTAAAGCCCGATGGGCACTGTTCAAGTAGGCTCCTATTGTTTTGCCCTCATCGACGCCGCACTTGTCCTTGTCTGGTGAGCCTTGAAGTCCAACAGCCTCATATGCCTGCTGCGCCAGATGGTAAGACTTGACGGCCACTGCCTGATCAGCCGACATACCCTGAGGCTCCACTGAAACACTGAAAAAATCATCAATCACAAGGCCCTCAAACTGGGTGCTGTGCCGGCACGGCTTGTTTGCCGTAAGTTGGACTCCTGGTCTCAGGAGTCCAAAATCCTGAAGAAGTTGAGTATGAGCTTCTGTTGCTAGGTCAACACCACAGTGGTCACCCTGCAAAACACTATTGAAAGCCGCCCAAACTAAACTTCCAGAAGTATGGCTCCTGGGATATTTTCTCTGGCCAAGCTGGTCACCATCACGCAACCTGTCATACCGCTTCTTTGATGCTGCCCTCAAGAGAAAAACGCCATACGCATCGAGGCCCTCGAGCCATTCCTCGGGTAGACCAGGCCCCAGTGTGTTTGACACAGCTCGTTGCCTGGTGACCTGGATCTGATGGTAGTAGTCCTTCCGGTCAGAAATGGATATCGACAAGCGTTGCCGCTTTGTGTCTACCACCACATCACACAGATCTGCTCCTGCAGGCAAATTGTTGCTAGGGCCTTTGATTACAGCCTCAACTGCATTCATGCCCCTGCGATCGCCGATCTGGCGGTCTACCGTCTTGGATTTGTAGGCATTGAAGATACGTACCTTCTGAAAATCTCTCCTTTCATCCACACCATCACGGTGTAGCAGCAAAAGCCCATTCTTGTCCCAAACCTGAGCAAGTTTGAGAATAGTTTCTTGGTCGTCTCGCAGGCGAGGATATTCCCAAGGCTGAGGAGTTCTGTCCAGTCTCAGAATCAGGGGCTCCTTGTAGGCCATAAGCAAATTCTCCGTCAAATAGTCTGAAATGTCCCAATGGCCCCTGCCCGTCACCTTCAAACGTGCTGGATCCAAATCTCGGTAAGGCTGCAACTCAGGGAAACGAAATTCGTCTCTGGGAACCTCATAGCCTTGGAAAGCTCTGTCATAGGGACCAGCTGAACATCCTTTCGCCTTGAAAAAATCTACCAAGTCAAAAAGTCGCGCAAAAAGCTCTGGATTCCTACGTCCCGAGCGCAGTATGTCAAACTCTGTGCTCAGGCCGTCCGACTTGATGATAGACCTCACAAAACCATAAAACCTTCTGTGCATGGAGTTTGGGGTCTGCCACAGCTCATCTCTTTCTCGGAAATCTCCTCCAAAATGCCAAAAATTCATAGCCATAGAAACGACGTGAACAGCTCTGTTGAGGGAGAGGGAGATGCGCTTCTTCTGAGATGGAGCTGCTGTCATCCGATCGAAGATACCTTGAAGTGGCACTGGGATAGGGAAGAAAGTCGGTGCAAGCCTGCCCCTAGGGCAAAGGGACTTGGAGATACGGATGGAAAGGTGCAAGAACGCGGAAAACGTTGTCCTTGTTCTCAAAACTAATTTCGTCAGCTTGGAACACCACTGCAAATAGCTGACAAGCTGGATTTCAGATGGCTTCTCGGCAGTCTCCTTCTCCACAGGAACATCAACATGGGAACTGCCGTCTTGTCCATCCAAAGGCAAAATGCCTGAAAAAGACTCGTAAGAGGCCTTATTGCAGGCCTGTCTGTGCTGTTCAAATTCTCGGGATTTGCCAGGGCCAAACAAAATTTCTTCAAGACTAATGGCCATGGGTGTCGTGCAACCAGATGCCGTGCCTAGGCATCTGCTATAGCCTTCGGCTTCTTCGGGAAGCGAGGCCCCTTTGGCCTCCGGGGGCTCTGGGACTCCTCGTCGGCAGGCTGGGCTTTTGGAGGGTTTGGACCGCCAGGCTGCCCACGCTTTGCTCTTGTCTCTGACCTTCTTGTGGCCAGAACCTCCAGCTCCTTGATGTAGGCCAGGTTTGTCGATGCCAAGGCAGGCGGCACCAATGGTGAGAATGGCCGGCCCGCTGCAGTAATCGTTGACATCCTTTCCGTGAAAAGGGTGGCAGGAGGATCTTCTGTCATCGCCAAAACGTAGGCCAGAGACCAATCGCCCGCATCGAAGACACTCTGCTCCAATGCCATCACTGCAAGAGCCAAGTACTCCTTTGTAGCCAAGAAGTCGCTTGAGGCAGCAGCATCCATAGCGTGGGCTAGAATCCACATGCAAAGCCCGGCTTCCCTCTGCCCCCTGTAGCCACCATATCTTTCCAGGTAAGTTAGGAGGGAGACCTGTGCCTGAGCCAAATCCTCTTCTGTCTTTGGCATCAAACGGGAAGGATGCAGCTTCTTGTAGACCTGTTGTTGGACCTGTAGGAAGAAACTTGACTTCCGCGCAGCCAAATCCTGCTGCATCCTCTCCCTCTTCAAAGTCCCCTTGGTGGAGCTTGTGGAGGCTCCTGGGACCCCACTCAGATCGAGGGAGCCCTCCTGGTTGATCAAGTGGCTGACCAATGCCGTCAAAGCTGCCGACTGTTGGGTCAATGCTGCCATGGCTGTGTCCTGCTGAAGGCCATCGTCCAGTGGGTGGTAAGGCTCTTCGGCTGGCATCTGAAACACCGGTGCGAGAGCTCTGACCTTTGGAGGGGGGCCCACCAGCGTCTGCTTCGCCCCGCCTTCTTTTGCCAAGCCCATACTGACCGGTGGGATGCGCGCACCGTAGTTGAAAGTCCCTAGCTCTGCAGCATGACCTGCAGGTTGGGACGGAGGGCCAGGGATAGCTGGAGGCTGTCCACCCCCCTGCACAGGCTGCTGTTTCATCAGCAACTGCATTTGGGCCGTCAGCGCTGAAACCTTCTCTGCCAGGGCTGCATTGGAGATCCTCTTTGCCGTCGCCTTTTTGGGCGCTGCAATGGGTGGACCATCCGGGACATCCAGCTCTTCTCGAGCACTGTAAAAAAGGACCCTCCCTTCGGTCTCGCTCCGTGCCCAATCGAGGGCTGGTTGAAGAAGCTCCGCATGGAGTGGAACTGCTGCTGGTCGTGATTCATCAAATGGGATCACCTCCGTCGTAGAATCCGTGACTGGATCATATTCCCTCATGTACTGCAAAACTGTGTCCAAAAAATCACAAATCACCACTGAGCATGAAAGGCCACACTGGGTCACCTGGATTGCCCCTGAGCCAGTGTCGTCTTCCTCATAGAGCTCAATACCTTCAAAAACCTTCATAGGTCCCACCATCTGATCCTCGTCGGCTGGAGATCGGGCAAAGGCCTCATCCTCTAAGACCCCTACCGGCAAGGCTACCAACAAACCTCCCTGACGGGAGATCAAGGGCAAAGCAAATGTTGCCACGGACTCACCTCCAGCCGAAATCAGATCAGGGACATCAAAAATCAAAAGGCTTGGTGATGTAGCCTTTGCAAATCTCACTGAGCGCTTGTCCATCTCAACAAAGGAGGGACAGGGAGTTGTGCTCCCGCGCAGAAGATTTGAAGCTCTGTGATCGTGGGAAACTTCTGAACCACAGATGCACCCGGAATACTCGCACACAATCTATCTGCCTCCCAGCGAGATGTGGTGCGGGCCAAGTTGCTGATGCCTTGGTCCTTCTGAATGAGCCAGATGGTTGGCGGAAGCGCTGGGTTGTAGTTGGAGACCAACTCAACGTTGCAAAGCCAGCCAATCCTGCACCAAAAACCTTCTGAGAACGCTGCCGCAGCTCGATCTTCTGCAGACGCTTTGGTTGATCTCAGCTTCTTTCTTGCAAGGGCCAAAAGAAACTCTGGAATCGGAGGGGGCCCAGTTTCAGCCTCAAACCGGATTGTGGCGTTGAAATCCGAAGGGGCTCCTGGCACAGAACTCTGCTCCTCAATCACCTCCCACTCTCCCAGCTCCTCCTCAGGAACCTCTGCACTAGAACTTGCTTGCCGAGACCTGCTGATCTCAGCGGACAGGCCTCTAATCGCTTCAGCCAGATATCGGATCGCTGAAGCAATCCCCTCACTGCTCATGCACGTAGGCTCGCAGGCGTGCCAGCTGATTATATCGGCTCTGGCTAGGAGAAGTGCTCGGATGAGCAACAGGAGGGATGATTAGAAAAGCCCAGCAAATCCAAAGGGCAGAGGCAATTCCAAGAACCAGTCCAGCCAGAAATCCAGAGGCAAAGACTGGGAAGATGGAAGGGTGGCAGTGAGCAGGGCAGGAAAGTGACCAGGAGAAAGTGGACAGCACCCCAGCGGCTTCCAGCAAAGCAGCAGCACCCCACATTCAGGCCTTGAGGTGGAAAAACGATACCATCGCAGTTATTCACATATATAAAGACCCTCCAGATAGCCATGGAAATAAATGAAATCCCAAAATCACTGGTGTACCAGGCCCGCAATGACCATGCCTACCTTTCTGCTTGCGGCGCCGAGCTCACCAAAATACATCATGTGGTGATGCACATGCCTAAAGGCAACCGATGACCAGCAATGTTCTGGTAGTTTTTGAAAACTAAGACCTGAGGTGGAATGTGTTTGACAGAAGAATTATGAATAAATTATGAATGGATTATGAATGAAGTATGAATAAATTATGTCATATGAATGTTCATCGCAAGTCATGTTTGAAAAATGTGGGCAACCGGAGTTCCAGAGCACCTTGGGACGGCAGGTCGCGGGTCCTTGTGAACTGCACGCCATGACGCACCTGGTGTGCGTTTTTTAAAAACCCCATGGCGGCCCCGCAATCAGCGCGACATCGAAACTTGGACCATTTGAAGTATTTGGAAATAATTACTAACAGTAATATATGGAAATTAATAATCTGGTAATATTATAGTGAAATCCGCCCGCACCGAAGGTGCTGGGGCGTGATCGTCCGGATGGCACTCGTAAAAGGTTACAGGTTTACCTGGGGTGGGGGGGGGCATTATTCGGCCAAAACCTCCTGTTTTTGATAGGTCGTGACGCTCGCCTTCAAAAAACACTGTAAAAAACAGTACGGAAGACACCTGTTCGTGAACGCGCCCGTCCAAAATCGGCAAGCGAAAAGTGAAAAAAACCCGTGTTTTTCAACTTTTTGACCTCAATTTTTTGGTTTGCAACATCTTTTTTTGCGGTTCCGCAGGTGGCCTGGCCCGGAGGCGGATTTTTGAGTTTTTGGACCCGTTTTCGGACTGATTTTCGTCGTTTTGTGATAGCAGAAACACTGGTTTTTACAGTGTTTTTCTGTTTTCTGCATGCTTGACGGCTAGCTTCAAAACTTCCAAAAACCTCGTAAATTACGCTGTTTTATGTTACGGTGTGAATGAAAACATCGTAAATACCAGTGTTTTTTGACGTTGGTTAAAAAAACACTGTAAATTACAGTGTTTTTGGCCACCTGACCCTCAAAAACCATGGTATTTGCAGTGGTTTCTGCTTCTCACCGCGCAAAAACACTGTAAATAACAGCAATTTCGCCGTTTTTTCATGTTTTTCGTTATTTTTTGAACTGCGTTGGTCCGCTATACATGGCTATCAAATTCTTCGCGTTTTTTTTCCGACAATCAGTACTTTCGGATGTTTTTGGTCTCAATGGCCGACATCATTGGCAGTTACGAGCGGTCGCGAAGGTGTGAGAACAACATCGTTCAAACCGTGGCGGCCGCACAGGGGTTCTTGTCGCGGAGCGACGGCAATAGAAGAGAACAATGGCAGTAGAAGAGAACAATGGCTGACATCATTAACAGTGTGGACCGTTCACTCGATATGTACATATATGATCTTTATATATATATATAGATATATCTCTGCTGTGTGAGCCCAACGATGCGGTGCGGGCGGTTGCCGTCGCGAAGCGACGTGAATATATAGTGAAATATTATTTGGAAATCTACTAACAGTAATTACTGGGCAAATTATCATATATAAATGTTGGGCTATTTTTGGATGATGATTTCCAAAAATAGCCCAACATTACATTGGTTATATATAATTTAATATATAATGGTCTATTATAATATATAATGGTCTAATTAACAATAATTACTAATTACCCAACATTACTGGGTTAATTCACTCACCTGAAATGTTGGGCTATTTTTGGATGATTCCTCTTCTCAACCAATGGGTTTGATATGGTTTAATTTTTGGCCCGCCTTCCATGTGGAAACTTTTTTGTGCCTCACCTTCAGTTGATCCTTGCTGCATATGGGATGAACTTCCTCAAAGGATTGTAGTGGTTTGCTGAGGTCTGGCAAATGTCCTCACATTGGCTACTCTCACCACAGACTACAAAAAAAATACATGAAAGAACTGGGTCAAGCTTCCAGAATGCAGATGCAATTCCAGCCGGCGCCTCTTTCAAGCCAGAGTAGTTCCACTGTAGCTGTGGATATGCACAAGTCTTTTGATTTCTCTTCCGGAAAGTCTCACTTCAAGTAATTCTAAGATGATACCGACCTGCTATGTCCTGATTTATCCTAAAATGGCCACTCGGCACGTGCTGGGGCCAAGTCCAGTTTCCTTGGCTGAAGTTTGACTTCCAGGCATGCCGCGAGATCGTCCAAATCGCCCAATTTGCCAAGTCTCGGGGCAGACCTGGCGGTGTCGGCAAGATTTTGATGTAGCATATGTAGCTGCTTCCCAAGACCACTCGCCAAATTTTGTCATGGGCTCAGGGTGCGAGACCCGCTTCCATCCGCGCTGTCGGCAAGATTTTGGGGATGTATCTGCCTCCGAAGATTCCACTGCAATACACCAGGAAAACTCCCCGAACAAAGAGTTCTTTGCAATCGAAATTCCGAACAAAGAGTTCTTCTGGGCGCGCACCAATGAGCCGCGTGGGAACCCACTTCATATGAGGCAATAAGCTTTTGTTCACCACCATTTCCCCTAAAGCCGCATCATCTCCATTCCGAATCGCCTCGATAGCAGGCAAAATGGCGGGATCACGCGACCTTTTCGGCTGAATAACTTTGGCCCGACAGATCTCCTTGTCATCTTCGCTGCTCCTGACCGTGCATCCACCCAGCAAGGCGCTCATGGATGCAGTGGCTGATTGGACTTCATTACCCGGCTCGATTTCCGACAGTTCTTTCAACAAAAGGCTGTTGAAGCTGCTGGATTTCCAGAGGCCTGTGACCAAACTCACAACAGCATAATTCCCGGCCACTACGAGATCTGTGTCGCTGGCACCTTGCCACTTGATCAAGCTCTCAATTTTGAAGTTGATGTCCACGATGACTGCATCGACGCTCAACCAGAAGATATACTCACAGTCCGTCTTGTCAATCAACAGTTGGGTCGACTCCCTTCGGGTGAGCCTGGGCCTTGTTGGCTCAGATCCCAAACTGTAGAGGTCATAGCCATGAAGTTTGGCATAGTGAATTCTTAGTTCCTGCAGCATGCAGTTTCTTCTTGTTGCCGCCCCGGTAAGAATGGTCTACCCATTCTGACTGCCTTGGGTTTGCTTCTTAATGGGCCCGAAACAATTTTTAAAAACTGCGGTTTCCCTGGATCTTGGGAAAACTGAAACAAAGTAAATCAAAATACTTACTTTTTGATGGTACCCCCAAGCTGCAAACAGATATGGGGCGACACCCGGGCCGGGCAAATCGGTGAATGACCCAGGGCCTGGTACTGCTGGTGGCGTTTGGCACACCACTGGGATCTCTGCGGGCGTCTGCCGCTGGATCAGGGGGCAGGCCGGCATTCAACAGGCCCCGCTCGATGTATTGCGGCAAAAACACCTTGGCTGCGCCGGTGGTTGGGCCATCCCTTTGGGGGGGATGCCGGGAAAATTGGAATAGATGAACTTCCAAAAATTACGCCATAATAGACCCCAGATAGCAAAAGATATTTATTGGTGGCAACCAAACGCTCGCGGCATAAACGTAATCTCCATCAGGGCCCAACGACCGCACGGCAGCACCCTGTAGTAACATTCCCAAGATGCAGACAGCCCTTTGCAGCGGCACCCTGCAAGAGACCAGCAGGCCAGCCCCAAAGCACACACAGCACTCTGACAGCCCTGCAGCGGCACCACTATCCCAGCTAATAGCAACACCCTGAAGCCACCCTGAAGCCACCCTGCAGCGGCACCCTGAAGCGGCCAGCAGGCCAGCTCCAAAGCGCACCACTCCCACTCCAAAGCGCACACACCCTCAGGCAGCACGCTGCAGCGGCACGCTGCAACGGCACCATGCATCGGCACCAGCATGACGGCTCACACAGCACCCTCCAGAGCGGCACCGCCATCCCGCTCCAAAGCGCACTGACAGCAGCACCAAGCACGGGCATGCCGGCCCAAGGCGCACACACCACTCTGACAGCAGCACCTTCAAGCAGCACCGTGCAGCGGCACCAACATGCCCGCTCCAAAATGCAGACATGAAACTCCTCTTATACTTGAAGTAAGAACCCCAATAGCTTCGCTATCTGGGGAAAAATGTGAATAAATGCAAGTAGGATCACGCCAACTAAAGTCGATGGGAATGTTAAAAGTGCCTGAAACCGCCTATGCTAATCACCTCCAAATTCTTTGCGGGTGAGGCTGGATCCAGGATGGAAACCGAAGCTACTCTCGGGTCATCATCAGAGAGGAACTGCTGCAGAACGAGAAGGGCTCACAAGGGGCATCTTCAAGTGTTGCACCAACAAAATACATGAAAGAAGGCAGGGCCATCTTTGCCACTCCAAGAGGGAAACGAAAGGGGCCGAAGAACCCAAAAGAAAAACCATGAACACAGCTGACATCTAAGGAATTTACGTTATACATCTCAACGCGTTCGACTGGATTCCTATCTTTAAACTTTTGGCTCGTTGTCATTGACAAGTGCTGCTGCGAACAGTCGCCCACTCCACACCATCCGTTGCAAAGTCTGTCCAAGCCAACCACTCTATGCACCTGCTTTACGCACCCATTACCCACACATTCCGCTCCGTTCACACTATGCTTGCTCAGCCCCCCGAAATCATCCATCCACAATCTTGTCCACCCATACCCTGGACGCTGGCTCTATTGGCGACTAGAAGACTAAACCAAACCCCAAGCACAAAGATGCTTTTTGAGAAAACAACATTCTGCCCAGATATCAATCATATTCATCATATTCCTGACAACGTCCGTCACGAGTGTCTTCCAGTTCGCCCCCCAAATACATTTAAAAAGTGCTGAATCCAGGCCCACCAAGCTTCGGACTTCCCTTTGCCGCCGGGACAGTGCACTATAAAGTCTGGATCACCCCAGCGGTATTGACCTCCAAAATAACCAAATGGGTAGGAATTGATTGCACGCTTGGGAACCCACTTTATGTGGGGCAGCAAGCTCTTATTCACCACCAGTTCTTTGATTTTTCTATTGTCTCCTGGATAGAAATGTTCCCGTGCAAATGTGCGATTGTGCCAGTCAACATCCATATGTCTGTAGCAAGCGTCCTTTTCTTCTGGACTGTTTTCTGGCTGGCATCCTCCGAGGATTGCATTAAAGGCCCCCGTCTCTACCAGAGGAGCAAAACTGCCCATGTTCCATGAATCTTCCAAAATCTGGTGCGTGAATCGGCTGAACTTCCAAAGACTTTGAGCCAGATTCGCGGCCAGAGTATCCGCCGCCAACACGATGTCAGTGTCTTCCATTCCGTCCCAATGGATGAGATTTTCCAGAGAAAAGGACATGTTCATGATAATGGCATCTGAATCCATCCAAAAAATGTAGTCGCACCCAGTCGTGCCACTCTCTATCAAATATTGTGTTGATCTCATCTTCCAAAAATGAACTTCGTGTGTTTTGTCACTTAGCTCAGAGTCATCAATATAGGTGTAGAGGTCATAGCCATGGCGTCTGGCATACTCCACTTGTAGTTCCAAGACTTTCAACGATAACGTTCCAACCATAAGGCACTGGAGGCACATATGGGGCGAAACTCCGGCTTTCGCAAATCGATGGACCAGCCAGGGAGTAGAGAACAGAGTGGCATCGGGAATGCTGGATGGATCTCGGCGTCTGGCTGCTAAGATGGCAGCGGACTCAGGGGGTGCTGTGTGAGACATGGCCGCTATGACATCCACCCAGACTTGGGCGTTCGTGGAGACTTTCGAGCTCAGCTCAAAGATCCTCGACATGCTCAAGACAATGCAGAAGAGCAGCAGCGAAAAGCGCCAAGCAATAACAGTTCGACAAAAGTTGGGCTGAAAATACGCCTCCTGCTTCACCCCACCATCCTCAAGCAAACTTCCGCCCTCAAGCTCGACAGGCGCCTCCTTGAAGGGGAATTTGAGCTTGAGGAGAAATGATCAAAAAACGTAGACTTTAGACTCTTTAGACTTAAGTTTCTTCCAAGGAGAAGGAAGCCAAGAGTTCTAGTTTGACACTCCTCTGCTTTCCACAGTCTCTGGATCAATCAAATGATGCAGGGTCATGGTCTGGAAATCATTCAATGCTTCGCCTAACACATCACCATTTTTCTTGTCTGACAAGCCCCAAATATGCAATCTTTCCTTCAAGGACACACTTCTGATGCGCCCCTTCATTATATTCCAATATTCCGCAAACATTTCCCATCATTTCCAAATTCATCACGCCTCGTCACCTTTCACGCCCGCACCAAGAACAGTCACATCGGCCGCCATGGCATTGGGCACATGCATATTTCAATATCGTGTGCCTGCAGATGCACAAGGCATAAACTTCTCGTCGGCTATGCTGCAACATGTGCTAATTTTTCCTTGTTCAATCGGACACCTAGTGTTTCTTAGACCTTCGAACATGATTTTCCACGTCCAATCGTCTTGGGATGCGTCCTTTTCCAACAAGGTCGGATGCGTACTTTGCCACATCCAAAAAAAGGCTCAGCGAGTGGCATGGGAACAAACAACCACTGACGGCCCAACAACTTACACCAACCAGCCAAGGCATTGCCCAACAATGTCCTCCAAACATGCAGGGGCGGGTTCGGTAAGCCATTAGTATTCATTTGTCATCGTTTACCTACTATTCTTTTGTGAATCAACCAGCCGGCAAGGGACATTTATGATTTTGCACTCTAAATATGCAGTCAGATCTACCCTGGCCAGTAGAATTGAAACTATCTGGCAATATCTGGCCTCTGGTCGTTGTTGGTCCATTTCACAGGAAATACGGGCGAAAACCAGGGTCTGGGAAGTTCCTGTAATGTTTGCCTAAAACCAAACTTAGGAGTCAGATTCAGTCAGATATACCCTGACACAAGGCCATATCACATCATCCTTCACGTTTCCCACTGCATTGATGGGAGCAGAGATAAGTGACATAAATTCAGAGACCCCTCACCTTGCAGCGTGGCAGTAGGAGAAAAAGATGTCTCAAGAATTCTCAAGATAAGATCATCTTAACATAAGAACAGGTTGAGATGAGATCATGAAAAGAAAAGATGATGTTAGCATTTAACATGAGATCTTCGTAAGGTAAGATTCAACATAAAGTCATCGTAAGGTAAGATCATATTTGTATACAAACATATTGAGAAAAAATGTTTGCATAAGATAAGAAACAATAGTCTTAGGGCTAGGGTTTTTACCATGTCTAGATAAGATTGTGTTTACAAGAGAACATCGTATGAATAGATCAAGTTATCAAAAGTCCGCTGCAAGATCCCATTCTGTTACCATGACATCGATCGAGAGATCATCTTAAGATAAGATATAAGCTGCTCTCAAGGTAAAATCATTTAATCATTATACATAAAGATCAGGTCATCTCTTTCGGTAAGCCCTCCTCAGTAAGGTAAAGTCAAGCTGTCATTTTCAGCCCAACTCAAAACAAGACTTTCCATGACCTCGTCAAAGGTGAGATCTTCTGTGATTTCCTGTTAGCTTATCTTTAGGCAAGAATGGGCAAGAACGTATTACAACAAGATTGTGTTTACATACAATCATGTCAACACATGTTCCTCTTCAGATAGGATATTCTTCATAGATCCGAAGATAAGACCATTCATATTGACACAAGGTCCTGTCCAAATGAGATCAGGTTCACATAGGATGACCCTAACATACTGTTTCCTTAGTTTCCTTAGTTTCCTTAGGATTAGGTCATAAATTTTGGAATAATAATAATAATAATATGAATCAAAATATCATATGCAGATAGCATCTAGTCATCTAGCATCACTTCAGCAGAAGATTATGCAAAGAGAAGATCAGGTCAGAAAAGGATCCTGTTGAGAAACCATGTTCTTAATGTAGGATCTGCTTATGATAAGACCATCATGTTTACATAAGATCGTCTTGAGACAACGTCGATGTTGACAATAAAAGGAAATTCATTCAAGCGTCCTCGGCGCTTGATGGCATAATCCGGAACAGTTCATCGAACGGCCTTGAAAAAAAGAACTGAATTGAGACTAAATTGCCAAAAAGCAAGCACTTGGACAGGAACCAGCCATACTTGCTTATGCACGGAGAGAGGTCATGTAGCTTAGCGCCACCTTTCGAGATAGAATCAGATAGAACATCTTCGCCCCAGTTCAGACTTTCATGAACACACAGAAAAATAGTATTCTTGTGAAGGATGACAATGGTCTGCAAGACAGGCGGGGGAATCTCAGGGTTGCAGCCAACATCAAAATGTCCGCTCCCTCAATTTGGATCAATTTGGGATATTGAGTGGTTTATGCACATTCCAATCCTTGGAACAGGCCAAAAAAGCTGCATGCTCTCTGGAAAATGTTCAAGGAAGCAAGGCCACCCCAAACTTAATCCAAATTCACATAATTGGGACACTCAATCCAACAAAATCACCCAGTTTCCACCTCCCCTCAGCCCCATCCTCCAGCTTTGCACTTTGCACCGGCAGCCATGATTCAATACGCCCACGTTTGATAGACAGAAACATTTGTTACGTCTGGCGTCTCTTTGCAAGTTCCTGCAAGTTGTGGAATTCCAAGCTGAAAAAGAAAAGCGAAACAAAAGGATACAGGAAAATGAAATGTTCAAAAGAAAAATGCAAGATAATTGAAAATCCGAAACACTGCTCTAAAATCTCAGATTGACAATCTATAATGGGAACCAACTGGACATGGATAGATATGCGTCATGTTCTATGACTTGGTTGAAGCCATGACTTTTAAGCCAACGGCCTGGCAGAGCCGGCAGAGTGTAACCGGTGTAACCGCCCTTGAGATGTCCATTGTGAAGACATCGGTTGAAACCAGCAAGTTCCTACAAGAAACCCCAGAGATATCCACGGATACTGTAACTAGATAGAATATGATAGAATATGATAGAATATGATAGAATCACATCCCAGCGAAACAGCCGAGTCAGCCGAGTCGAGGTCCGCTTTTTTGTCAAGGCCGGGCATGTGCTGATCTTGGTTTGCAATATTTGGCTATAAGTTCATTATGCAAGGCTGTGGCAGTTTGCAAGGCTTCATCCGCCAGCTTCTCCCCTGCAGAAGAAGCATGTTTTTTGCCGCCTCTGTAGTATTTGGCAATAATTTGCTTGAAATCCCCAGGGTCCTCCTGTGACCCCATGAATGACAAAAGATCAGAAATTCCAACATTGGGTGCTTCATATCTCCAGCAAGCAATGAAAGAAGGATCAAGTAGGCTGAGGTGTGTACTCAACAAAGACAGGGTCGCAGTGTACATACTGATGGCATGTATCAGACCACCTTTCTCATAACCCCTTCTCATACCACTGCGGACAACACTCCTGGGATGTCGGAGCAACAACACGATACGTAAATCAACTCCAGCATCTTCAGCCAATTTTGCTAATGCAGGGACATCAGGGTTCTGAAGGGCTCTGGTACGACCTAAAAAGTTGGGATAAGACATCATCCCAGATACTCTTTCATTTAAGACATTCAATGGTACAATACCACCACCCTGTTCGCGAATACTTCGATCAGCATCTGCCATCATCTGCTTGATTCGAATAGAGTGGTTTGACCGAACGGATTCGTCCCAGGTGCTGAAAAAACCCGTCTTGTGATCTCCACTGTACAATTCGGCTGACAAATTTCCTGACCAGTTTGTGAATGGATGCAAATATGGCAGCAAAGAGTGCCAGAAGTGGTGGCCTGTGCCCTCAATTCCAGCAAAAAATGGAAAGCGGCAGCTTTGACTAACAATTCGTTTTGGTAACTTCTGGGAAGAAACATTGTCGTCTGCCAAGCTGGCGTTGCAGTACTTTGACAGCATTGCATTGTGCAACGCCGTAGCGGTTTGTAAGGCTGCAGGAGTAGCACCAATTTCGTTGGCACCCTGTCTGGATTCTTTTGCAACAACTTGCTTGAAATCATCAGGGTCCTCCCGTGACCCCATGAACTGCAAAAGATCAGAAATCCCAACAGTGGGTGCTTCATATCTCCAGCAAGCAAAAAAGGAAGGATCGAGCAGGCTGAGTTGTGCGCTCAACAAAGCCAGGGCCAAAGTGTACATCTTGATAGCATGCATTTGTGTTTTCTCAAAATGTCTTTTCA
>CAMXCT020003516.1:60000-62478 GCA_947184155.2 Cladocopium goreaui
TGGGGGAGGTGTGCTCACTTGGGCAGCACTGCAAACGTACATGATCTTCCACAAACGTCTCAACATTCAAATTGCATACATTTGTTTTGGACATACTATAAATATAGTACTAGCCATCTTTATTGGGAAATAATATTACATCAAACGAGTTTGAGTTTCATCTTATTTCCTGTTTCAAGATGGCTCCAAAACAAATGCACATGTACAAGATCAATGCTGCGCAGCACACTCCTGTTTTTCTTGACTCTGGGGAATCAGCTTTATTGGTTTGCCTCGCGTCCTCCCCCAATATGGAGGCTTGGGCTGATTTCCGACTGGCAACGTTTCCAGGCATCCAACAAGCCGACCCTTGAGCGACTAACTCCTTCGTAGCATTTGACTTCTTCCCTAGACAGAGTGTCAGCAGGGTTGGAGTAGCTGGGCACCCTTTCAACCCAGCAAAGCATGCTCAAGTCTTCCTCAACCGAACAAATACCTTTGATGATGAGGTCAACATGCTGGCTGCTGGATCTGCACTTCACTACTGACGCTTGCGCGCTTTGGTTGTCCGTGAAACACCACAAGTCTGGTGCCTCTGATCAAGTCTTTGAACAGATCAAGGGCAACATAAATTGCAAGGGCTTCGAGCTCCATGATTGAGGTTTTCTGGTCTGGTCTCATGATCGTGGCAAGGAGGTATGGGCCAACGACTTCGCTGAAACATCCGATGCACATTCCTTGAGAGTCAAGGAGCAGACCACCTATACCTGAAAAACCTTCAGGCTCGAATGCCGCGTCAACGTACAAATGGAACCAGTCTGTATGCACCGTACTCACTGTCCTTGGAGAGTTCTGATTCAACAAGTGAACCATGAGTTTCAGGGCTGCACTAAGACTTGGGCTCACAGCTCGCAGGTTGTGCGCTATATGCACATTGGGTTCCTGGAGGCAGTTCCTGAATCTGCGGCCAAAAAGCTGGTCTGATGCAAACTGCAGCCGCCCTCTGAGCTTTTCTCCATCAGTCCTGGACAAGTAACCCGTCTGCAACACTGACATCATGGTGTGTGTGTGTGTGTAAGCTCATGTATTCTCGATTGAGTGTTGCGTACATCGAAGGAGCCACTTGGAGTCTTGGTCAGAACCAACTCAGCCCCTAAGACTTTGCAGCACTCAGCATATGGTACCAGTTTGTCCGTAGATAAATCCCATCCCAGCAAATGGAAAAACGTGGGGATGCAAAGGTCTGTGTGCTTGGCCAAACCGGTGGTTGACATGCTCAGAAAATCATCGAAATAGGAAGTCCGTGCCAGCTTCAACAAACGACTGCCAATGGTCCATAGTCCCATGGCGCAACACAAAAATGCTGTCACCGAAGCTACAGACTCAAAGGGTAACACAGCCTGTTGGAAAACTTCAGGGCCCCCAGTGTGAAGGTTGAATACTACAATATACGAGTCCAACTCGTAAGCTTCATCAGATAGGGGTATTTGTTGTAGGCCGACGCCAGATCCCAACACTTGGCTACGAGGGCGTCATCTCTTCCATGATTTTTCAGGGACTTGAGCAAGGCCGACCCCATACCGGCAATGTGATCTACGCCGTGTAGCGTCACAACTTCAACCTGAGTTCCTGATGAATTCACCAAGCTGGCTTTGTAGTCGTTGATGGGACGAACTTTGTCCCGTTGTAGGACTCCGAACCTCCTGGTCAGGGTGCCCCCCGTGGGAACTCCTTGCGCATCAATGGGGCCTTTGAGAAAACCTTTGTCTCTTTCTTTCATAGTGGCTTTGTAAACTCTTGTGTCAACTACGGGGTCACCTGAGCTCTTCACACTTTCCAACAACACTTTCCGAGCTCTTCACACTTTCAAGGCTTCAGGCGGGATGTTGGCAGGTCTAAACTTGGTGTCAAACTGATTAGAAGCTGGCAACTTCCCTGTCAAGTCAAAACCAGTGCGAATGTCATCAAACAACGTAAGGTCTGGGGGACTTAAAAAGCAACCAGCGTTTCCTGGACAGGACTGTCTGTCGCCTACCGGTCATGGTGGCTTTGAGCTCCGCCTCTTTCGCGGACAACTGTCTGGCCTCCTCAATCATTGCACGCAGGGCCTCAGACCGTGAAGTTGCAACATAGATTTCGGCATGACTTGTGCATAAGGTCACAGCTTCTTTCATAGGACCTGGCAACTGGTCTGACAAGAATCCTGGGTGTTTTGCCTCCAGGGCGGCTTCCATGAATACTCGTGGTGATCTGTGGATCCCAATGGTCTTTTTTGAGGCGCTCGCGATATATCCCACTGATGGAGTGCCGATGAGCCTAGCATTGGCTGGGACTGGCTGATGTGCATCAAGCTGGCTAATGGCCTTAAATTCACTAACCCATGACAACCCTTTAGCGGAGGGTTGGAACTCAGTTTGATGT
The DNA here is from genome assembly GCA_947184155.2 of Cladocopium goreaui. Taxonomy (NCBI): domain Eukaryota; class Dinophyceae; order Suessiales; family Symbiodiniaceae; genus Cladocopium; species Cladocopium goreaui. The sequence continues at coordinate 62,401 of CAMXCT020003516.1, forward strand.
CGGATGGCTTCCAATTGTGAGGCATGGGTGGCAAATGTTGGAGTAGGGCATTGGAGCCCGTTTTCCTGCAGTTGGAGG
>CAMXCT020003517.1:0-62472 GCA_947184155.2 Cladocopium goreaui
AAATCATCCAGCATTTGGGGGATGCCAAAAGACATCCTTTGTTACTGACAAATAACAGCAAGAGTAATAACATGTTTTTTTATTGCTTATGTATACATATAATTATACACTCTATATCTATATCTATATATATATATATATATCTTTATATTTTTCCCCACCTGCCAGGTGAGGGTTGTTAGATTTTATGTCAGTTGCCTCCTCGTCCTCCTCCTCCTCCTTCTCCTCCTCCTCCTTCTCCTCCTCCTCCTCCGCCTCCTCTCTCTGCCTCGTCCTCCGCTCTCCTCCTCCTCCTCGTCCTCCGCGTCCGTCCCGTCGTCCCCGTCCGCCTCGTCGTCCTTGCTCAACTGCTACCCGCGATCCCCAGTGTTCCCTGCCGGACCTCAACCACGACCATCCCCGCCAGTGTTCCCTGCCGGACCTCACCACGACCATCCACGCCCAGTGTTCCCTGCCGGACCTCAACCGCGAGTATCCCCGCCCAGTGTTCCCTGCCGGACCTCAACCACGACCATCCACGCCCAGTGTTCCCTGCCGGACCTCAACCGCGAGTATCCACGCCAAGTGTTCCCTGCCGTACCTCATGTAGGAAGATATGGGACAAAGAATGTGCAGAAGAAAGTTAGAAAGAATGTCAGAAAGAATGTCAGAAGATATGCCAGAAGATATGCCAGATAGAATGCCAGATAATATGCCAGAAGATTTGCCAGATAGATATGTCAGAAGATACGCCAGAACATATGCCAGAAGATATGCCAGAAGATATGTCAGAATATATGCCAGAAGATATGTCAGATAGAATGCCAGAAGATATGTCAGAATATATGCCGGAAGATATGCCAGATAGAATGCCAGAAGATATTTCAGATAGAGTGCCAGAAGATATGCCAGATAGAATGCCAGAAGATTTGCCAGATAGAATGCCAGAAGATATGTCAGAAGATATGCCAGATCATATGCCAGAAGATATGCCAGATAGAATGTCAAATAGAATGTCCGAAGATATGTCAGATAGAATGTCAACAGAATGCCAGAGATATGTCAGATGAATGCAAAGATATGTTCCGAATATATGCCAGAATATATTCCAGATAGATGCCAGAAGATTTCAGATATATGCCAGAAGATTGCCAGATAGAATGCCAGAAGATTTGCCATATAGAATGCCAGAAGATATGCCAGAACATATGCCAGCTCATATGCCAGAAGATATGCCAGATAGAATGCCAAATAGAATGTCAGAAGATATGTCAGATAGAATGCCAGAAGATTTGCCAATAAGAAAATGTATAAATGTCATGGTGGGGATCACACGAAGTAAAGTAATTATTGGCATATCCTGTTACATTCTCATTCCGCTCGGTCTCATACACCTATTTCTGCTCCAATATCTGAATACGCCGTCACTATACCTGAAGATGATGCTCATTTACCATTTATCATATCAGTTTTTCATCATGTATATCATTTATCGTGATTTATATAATGATATCATATGATGATCATATGCAGTAACTTGATCCATTATCCTGAGGTGTCCTTAGCCCAGCACAATTCTCGCCATTGCCGGTTGAATCCACTGGTGTCACCACACGCCAGCACCTTGTCGTCGCCCTGGATCTGAAAGTCCTCGTTTTCTTACATGGAGAAGTGGACATGGTGGGCATGAATGATTCATTTGGTTAAATATCTTGGTGAGTTCTTAGCATAGTTCACCAAGTAACTGCTACTGAGTCCTGTGCGGTTATCAAGTGGTCCAGTATTTGGTTGCATAACTAGTTGCGACTACTTGGAAGTGCATGTCCAGTTATAAGTGGATATATATTCATAATTCTATCATTATGCATACATATACATATATATATATGTATGTGCATAGCCATAGGAGTTATCGAAGGAAGTCTAGAAGTCAAACTTCCGACAATATGGACAGATGAAAAGCAGAGCAGGGAAGAGGCAGAGAGAAGAGAAAGATTAGAAGAAAGAAGAGTAGAAGAGAAAGAGTAAGAAGAAAGAAGATGCAGATGCGCGAAAGGGTAGGAAAGTCGCGAAACACTGTGTTTTTTCCAATGATTTGGGGCTCCGGAGGGTCGAAAAGTAGGCTCGCTAAAGCGGCGGGTGCGGAGCCAGCTGGCCAGATGAGAGATGAAAAGTTGCACGCCGTTGTGGCGCGAAGCAGATTTCCAAGTCAAAATGTACAAAACACACCAGCTCCGGACCACTTTTGGAAATTGAGATGTCAAAAAAGTGCACGCTGTTGTGGCGCGAAGCACATTTCCAAGTCAAAATGTACAAAACACACCAGCTTCGGACCACTTTTGGAAGTTGAGATGTCGAAAAAGTGCACGCCGTTGTGGCGCGAAGCACATTTCCAAGTCAAAAAATGTACAAAACACACCATTCTCGGACCACTTTTGGAAGTTCAGATGTCGAAAAAGTGCAAGCCGTTGTGGCGCGAAGCACATTTCCAAGTGAAAATGTACAAAACACTACATGTTCGCGCCACTTTTGGAGGTTCAGATGTTGAAAAAGTGCACGCCGTTGTGGCGCGAAAAAGTGCACGCCGTTGTGGCGCGAAGCACATTTCGAAGTCAAAATGTACAAAACACACCAGCTTCGGACCACTTTTGGAAGTCGAGATGTCGAAAAAGTGCACGCCGTTGTGGCGCGAAGCACATTTCGAAGTCAAAATGTTAAAAACACCAGGGGTTCGGACCACCTTTGGAGGTTCGGATGTCGCTTCGCTTCAATACACTACACTACAGGACATTACACTACACTACACTCCAGTACACTACATTACATTACACTACGCTCCACTACACAACAACTACACTACACTCCACTACCCTAAATTACACTACACTACACTACATTACACTACACTAAACTCCACTACACTACACTACATTACACTACACTACATTGCACTACACTACACTACCTTCCACTACACTTCACTACACTCCACTACACTACACTCCACTACACTACAACTACACAACTACACTCCACTACACTCCATTACACTCCATTACACTAAATTACACTACACTACACTACACTACACTCCACTACACTACATTACACTACACTGCACTACACTACCTTCCACTACACTTCACTACACTACATTACACTACACTACACTACATTCCACTACACTCCACTACACCACACTACAATTACACTACACTACATTACACTCAATGACACTGCACCACAGATGGACAGGTAGACAAATAGATAGATAGACAGACAGACAGGTAGACAGCTAGACAGATGAAGGAGGGAGAGAGAGAGAGAGAGAGATAGACAGATAGATAGATCGATCGATAGATAGATCGATAGGTAGATAGATAGATAGGTAGGTAGGTAGGTAGATAGTCAGAGAAAGAGAGAATAGTGAGAGAGATCAATCACCTTTCGATCCATGAGTGGCTTCGCTCTGCCATCCCTGATTCACAACAACCAACCTCTCCTATAGGTTTCCTATTTTTGAAACTTCCGCCACCGCCTTGTGCGGTACTACTGGTATTCCAACTTATGGGGGGGGTGCAACCATGGTTAAAGCCAGGTTAGTAACTTCAACTGCAACCTGAAGAATGGCTATAAATATAAATGGCTACAAATAGGGTTGCAATTCTAAATGGGGTGATTTCACTGGCTTATAATTGGTATTTGGACCCATGTCTGTGCTAAACATGTATAGTTTATTGGGTTTGTAAATCAACTTAGCACTGGGGATGCACCTTGTATAACTTCACAGTGATATTGTATGGTACTGTACACTGTGTACAATGTGGTGCCCCCAAGATAGCAAAGTTGGTGAACATAACTCTAATTTCACTAGGACTTATGGTAGATATATCTACAGTTAGTGGGATTATAAACTAACTTATATCTGGGGGGGGGGGCCACCACCTTGTATACACTTGTGTGAACACAAATAGCAAGTGGGCATAAATGGACAGAAACAAACTATGCTACCAACGAATGTGTATATCATGATGTGATTTGTGTTCGATGTGATGATATTATCTAGAATATAATAATATGAGACATGTTGTACATGAATAATCATTGCATATGAGTTTATGATGTATACAATGTGAGGCCCCCGAGATAGCTAAGTTGGTTTATAACTCCAATAACTATGGTTTATGGTACTTATAACTATAGTTATTGAGGCTTATAAACCAACTTATAACTAGGGGCCCCCACCTTGTATATATATATATATTTATATATATATACACGTATCGTACAAATATATGTTGTAGACTCGGTGCATCATAGACAACTCTGTAGCAAATCTATTCAGGAGCTCCTCTCACAACTGGCGGTACAACTGGATGTTTAATCAGCTTTGGTTTTGAACATAAACCTCAAAATGGGTGAGTTTAAAATAATCAGTGAATGAATTTTCATAATCCTTTGTAAATTACAAATATCAGAATATCTGATTGTACTTTTAAGATCTTTTAATCAACCAGCAATGATTGCAGGAGGTTATTCATTGCAGGTTGCTTCAAAACCAAAGCTGATTTTCAATGATGATGCAACCAGAAATGTATCCATTGATTATTCATTGATTCTCAAACTGGGTGAGTTTGTAAATGGTTAATCAATGTTAATCACCTGCAATGAAAAATTCAGTTAACTATCAGCCATCATTTTGCCATCATTTGTATTATAAGTTGGTTTATAAACCATGATAATCCCCATAAACCATAGTGAAACCACATCATTTCTATCAGTGTCACATATACGAAGTCATCCCTTCGCTGTTCAACAGGAAACACACAACACATACAATTAATGGCGCCCCCCGTTTACGAAATCGCTAAGTTGGGGCTCACATAACTCCAATTTCAGTATAGTTTATGGTACAAAAATAACGAACTAGTTATTGAGGCGAATCTAAACCAACGTTCACATCACGTGGCTGAGGGCCCCACAACACGTTTTTATGCTCCCTGATACCCCATTTGGGGATGATGGGATGTGGCACAACCGTGGCAGGTCCCACATTGTGACGCACACCATCCCTGAACGAAACTATCTGGGCAAATTATACTGCTTGGTGGTTGACCTACCCCTCTGAAAAATGATGGAGTTAGTGAGTTCGTCAGTTGGGATGATGTATTATTCCCAACTGAATGGGAAAATAAAACATGTTTCAAACCACCAACCAGAATAATTCACAAATTGGGTTATTTAGATGTGATTAGATGATTATAGTGATTTAATGGCTGTTGAAAAACCATCAAGTGACTTGGGATACAGTATCCTAACCACGAGATCTGGATAAATTATCATACTTCACTAACCTGAAATGTTGGGCGATTTCGGGATGATTTCTGAATCCGAACTATGATTTTAGTGAGGGAGAGCAGGGTTCGGTCGTTTTTTGTTTAACCCAGAACTATGCAAAAACAAGTGGAACTATACCGAGTGCCCAAAAACCCTTGAAATGGACATGGGGAAAAATGATTACCCCGGTAAACAGTCACCATTTTTTCATGGCTAAATCCACGAACTAAATTGCCATGTTCAAGTTCGCAAACTGTTTGTTGACCAGAGGGTAAACCTCCATTTTCCTATGGTTTTCCTGTGGTTTTCCTACGGATCCAAATCTGAAAAAAAAACGGTGAGATGAAGCATGATGAAGCCGTGGCAGTGGTGTGATCTCGCGCTCTGAACAAATACACCAACTGGCGGTGGTGCCCCATAAATCTTCGCAGTAACTATAGATATAAGTAACTTGATCCTAAAATAATTGATCCTAACTTATCCCCCCATAAATCTTCGCAGTTATTGAACGTTAGTTTATAATCAGCAGTAACTATAGATATAAGTCGCCATAAACCATACCCCAAATGGATCCAAAAGATCCAAAGACCTCCTTCTCGAAGGTACGGCTAACCCCCCAGTCATCATACCCCAGTCCCACTTCCTTTCAGAAGGTATGGCTGGATCCATAGGGATAGTTATTCATAGTTATTGGAGTTATTAACCAACTATGTTTGTTAGTTTATAATCCCATGAAAACTAGTTCGATGCATCTACCATAAGTCCAAACGTGAAATTAGAGTTCACCAACTTAGCTATCGCCTCGGGGCACCACAGTGAATATATATATATATATATGTATATACGAATTAGAGTCACTATATATGTTACATAAAATGACAAACATTCTGTCATTATGCTACATCGTTGAAAACATATCATTGGAGGTTTACCGGGACACGCCATTCACATTTCGCCTACACAAATCCTACAACTAGGATTGGTTGAGTCCATGAAAACAATGAATTTTGATTTCTGGTTACCGTCTGGTAAACTAAGATAGCTATGGGAAATCACCATTTTTAATGGGTAAATCAACTATACATGGCCATTTTCAATAGCTATGTTTGTTTACCAGAGGGTAACATGTAACATGTGTTTGGTTCAGGAAACTATGCTGAGTTCAGTTATAAATTGGAATTGCCTCAGAACGTCTGCATACAATTCTGAGTTTGGGAGCTCACCAGGTTGAATCCCCAGTCCTTTGTCACTTAGGACATCTTGGTTACACTCAATTTGCAGTTAAGGCCCGAGTTAAACCAGTTATAAGTATATACTTAGAAAACCCCATTTATAGAATGTTTTTATCCCATAGAAATAACCACTTATAACTATATAATATATAGCCAAGGCCATAACTGAAGGTTCTTTGGCATTTATAGATGGTTTACCGAACTTAAAAATGGTGGATCTTTCCATGGCTATGTTAGTCACAACCAGATGGTAAGTTGACATTGCGACACTGCCGCGACTTCGTGGTTGAGAGTGTACGCTGTAACAGGCGATGTCCAGTTTTTGACCCAGATCATTTTGTCATGTTTTTTTCGCCCCTTCATGCACTTATGGCCATGAAAACACGTATAAAGGGTATATGATGTATAACCAACTAGTTATAGGAGTTTTATGTTCATATATGTCCATTACTGTCCCAACTAGCAGTTTGTTTTTTGATTATCATGATTCATACCCTCTGGTAAATTAACATAGCTATGGAAAATCACCATGTTTAAAAGGTAAATCAACTATAAATGGCAAAATCCAATAGCTACTTTAAATTACCAGAGGGTAAGCTTGGTTATAGTACTTGGTGGCTCATCCCACTTAGTAAGTGGGCTATAACACCAGTTATAAGTGGATTAACCCTACTTATCCCATGTCAATCACTCGGGTTATAACCCACTTACGATTCGTGGGATGAGCCACCAAGTAGTTATATGTCCACGGCCATGTCACTGTTTTCATGGCCAAAAATTCGTGCATTCAACTCCTCGGACGTGCGCGATAACTATGACTCTAGTGAGCATCGAACCTTGCGAGAAAAAGTTGCAAAAATGGCAATGCCAAAGAACCTTCAGTTATGGCCGTTTATTATATAGTTATAACTGGTTATTCCTATGGGATTAGACATTCTATAAATGGGGTTATAAGTACTCATAAGTGGTAAAGGGCCTTAACTGTTGTTTACAACATGAACAAAACCTCAGCGGACTTGTTAACTCATGTTATCTCAATATTTTTTTGGATATCCCCCACATCACGAAAAGCTGAGCAGTTCGCGGTGCTCCTTCATCCAGAAGCCACTCATGACAGTTCCAGCATCAGACGCAAAGACCACCTACGGCGAAGAGAGCGCCGTAGGCGACATTACAGTTGTGGCAATGAAAACAGTTTTAAATGGACTGAAATAACTCCTAAAACTAGTTGGTTATATATCATATTATAATCCCATTTATAACTGTTAAGGGCCATAACTGCATGTGTTGTTTTGTCAAAACTATCATCCATCCCCTGTTCATATGTAACCCCCCCTATAATCCCCTATATACATGGTCCCGACTATGTGATATCATCCCTCCACCATGGTTTCTTGGGCGTGTTTAGTAACGGGGGAAGGGGATTGTCAGATTATCAATTATCCAACTATCAACGAGTAGTATCAACATGTAATAACCACTATTAATGCAGATTAACTCATTATATAAATCTCATTAACCACTATTCACCACTATTTTCCCAATTATCCCTTTTTCGGAAGGCAGTTCATTACATGGATTGTATCTATATTAATCCCAACTTATGGGGTTTACAAGCTATTATAAGCGCACTTTTATACCCAGTTGTAACCACAACTGCACAGACCGGAATGTTGTGGCATCTGGGTGCTTGGTGGCACCCGAGCCAAAAGGCAAAGCACTGTATGTCGCCGTATTTGCCCAAACAGGGAATTTCCGCCCGCTCATAAACAACAAAAGAAACAACGGATACGTAATAGGTACAGTGGAAAGCGTACATGCAAAAGAAAAAAAACTGGACTATAGCATACATTTGGTGGAAAAACATGTGAGAAATCGCCACCAGGAATGGAGGTGGGGAAGCAGGGTGGTGGTTACCGTATAAATACGCTTGCCTTGGTGAACAATGAACCAATGATCAACCATTTAGTGACAACTAAATCATCCCAGTATATTGTAAGGCAATACGCAGCTGAATATGGCAACGCAGTGCCGCAGAGGGTCGCTGAACGCTCCAGTGCTGAACGCTCTCCACGACTGTCACAGCACCGAGCTTGGCTTCGGATCGAGTCTTGATCTGTCTTGGGCGTCCAAGCCACTGTCTCCCTGGACATTGTCGTCACGAATCGCAAGGCTTGGTGTGAAAAATCCGATGCCTCTAAATTGTGATTAAACATATGGTTTCCTATAAACAAGGCTTTTGTCGACATTTTGCACCAAACCAAATCGGGGATAGTGACTATTCTTGTGGACCCCCCATCAACTGATATGTTCTATCTTTCTCTCCCAGCATTCGTGCTCTCTACATTCTCTAGGTCCTTGCGCGACACGCATGTAAATTAGCATTTGAAAGTAGGATATATGAGAAACAAATAACACACCATTCGTTACGTTACAGTGAACCATTAGAACTGTTCTAAAATATTCTAAATAGAACTATACTATTTATATCTATATATATTTATTAAGTCTATCATTATCAATGATAGAAATTGTCTATCTTTATCTACAATCAATCATTGTTTTCTGTTCACTGACGAGCGCGCTCCGCAGAAACTCTTCCCAGCGACCTCGATGCGGGCGTGTTGTCCTGGAGCTGCAGCTTTCCCAGTGGCCATTTCAGGAACCTAAATTGGAGGTACCGATTCCATATTAATAAGGCCTATATAATATAAGGCCTATGTAAGGGAATATTCCCCCCAAAATATGGCCAACAAATATGGTACGCTCACGTACCTCCATGTATTGGATCCTGAAGATCTCCCATGGAATCATCTTCAGGAAATCCATGGTTTATGTCATTCAAAAACATGTTTTTTTTTCATGTTTGAGGTTTTTGAAATAGGGTATACCCCTGAAAAAATAAGATGATGTAAAATGATCCCGAAAAGGTTGGTTAATGAGATGGTCAATTTTGGGGTTTTCCACATTCTCCTCTCTACAAATCGGGGGTTCCATTGCCAAGTTTGATTGCCACAGGGCATCCTAACTGAAATATCTGACTTTCGCCCACAAACCCACAGCCGCATTCCCCCGGTTCGTTGTTGTCCTGCGTATTTCTGCAAGGAAAACTGCTGCAACGTGAAGTTTTCACCACTGGAACCTACAAGGCTCGCTTGGGTCCCTATATTACTTGGAGCATCGCAGTTAGTTCATGATGCTGTATTACAACAACATTATAACCAGTATACATTAACCCGGCTTTGCAACCCAGCACTAAGGGTTCCAGGGTTCCAATATTCCGGTTCCATTCCGGTTTTCAAGGCCGACAAGAAAACGACGCAGCATTTTCAGACCCAGAGATTGAAACCCAACAAGGCACTGTTGTTGGGACTATGAATACAATAGTATATGTGTTGCATACCTTAGCTTTACAGCAAATACATATTTATATATATATATACGGATTATTACATACAGTTAAAACCCTTTAACTATAAATGGTTGTGCTTATGTTTATTTCTATGGGAATATCATTCCATAAATGGGGTTATTTCACTGACTTTTAACTTGTATTTCGGGCCATAACTGTACATATCCGTAAAAATCCCACTACATCATTTACATCCATATGACCTCTGGTTTTTCCATGGTTGTCCGACAAGGGTTTCCTATAGTTTTTCTTGGTTGTCCTATCGGTTTTCCTTACGTTAAATCACTGGTTGGTGGTTTCAACCCCTCTGAAAAATATTAGTCAGTTGGGATTATTATTCCCAATATATGGAAATGTTCCAAACCACCAATCAGCACCATAGTACGTTGTCTTCCTTGAGACTGAGAAGACTGGGATGGCAAAGGCAATCCCTTGAGATGCCGCGGATTTCATGGAAAAAACCAAACACAATTGGTCAATCTTTGGTAGTCCACATTTTTTTTTGTTTGATTTTCAATTTTATGATTTTTCTTTGATTTTTCAATTTCTGTTTGGATGTTTGTTGGCAGTTTAAAGTGTTTCCATTTTTAGAATAAAAATCAAGGATTATAAACAATACTCATCCCAGGTGGGGGACGAACATTAGCAAGATATAGCAAGATATTCTTGCCACTTGATGTTGATATGACTATGATAAGTGGTTGGTTCCCAGCTCCCCTCAAAGTTTAACTCTACAGTTTTGGCCAGTTATTAGTTATAAATGGTTATAAATGGCTATAAACGGAGTTATAATTCCATAAATAATGGGCTTATAATTGACTTATAACTGGTATTTCGGGCCACAACTGTAGTGCTTTCCTTCACAAATTGCCATCATCATCCCCCAAAAGGCCCTTGGAAGTCTTGGAAGTCTGTGTGATGTTTGGTGGTTTAGAAACCCGCAGTAAAAATAGTTATAAGTACCCATACCATTGACCAATTTATTGAAGTTATTAACCAACTTTTAGCTATCGTAAACGGGGGCCCCATAGAATTCGGAGCTCAGCGGGGTTGCAAATCGTTTTGTTTCAAAGGCAGCTGCTGGCGCTCCAGTGCGCACTGAGTTCTGTTCACGGTTGTCAAGGCAAGTGCAAGGGCTCCAAGTTTGGAAGGCCTCAACATACGTGTCGTTTCGAGTGGCAATATCATATCCAACGACCATAGAAAATTCTCCAGGATAAGCTTTGCGGCGAGAAGCACCAAAGCACTCTTCCAAGACCGACTCTTGCCCACAAAGCTGTTCATACAAAGCTCTCTTGGTTGTGCCAGTAGTTGCAGGGAATGCAGGTGGATGCCAACTGCTCATTTGCCCCAGTGCCCATGTAACGGGGGCCCCACTTGTAGGGTTGTCGTCACATAGTCCTGCTATCCCAGCTGACATGATCTTCTCAAAGTGGTCTGCCTCCCCTTCCTTGGATGTGCGCTTGGAACGCAAAAGTGACATAAAAGATACATAGCGCTGGAGTTCCATATGTGCGCAGAGGCATATATAGACACATAAATGGATGCATTCATATGTCGCTGAAGCACGCGATAACATTCGATGCGATCCGCTTTTCGGCGTTACTTGACGAAGAAACGTATCAGGAACGTCTTGCAAGTTACTTCAAGAAGATGTTACAACGTATCAGGAACGTCTTGCAAGTCACTTGACGAAGATGTTACGACGTAGCAGGAAAGTCTTGCAAGTTACTTGACGTGTTACAACGTATCAGGAACGTTCTGCAAGTTACTTGAAGAAGATGTTGCAACGTATCAGGGACGTCTTGCAAGTTACTTACAGAGGCTGTTACAACGTAGCAGGAACATCTGGCAAGTTACTTGAAGAAGATGTTACAACGTAGCAGGAACGTCTTGCATGTTACTTGAACAAGTTGTTCCAACGTATCAGGAACGTCTTACAAGTTACTTGAAGAAAATGTTACAACGTAGCAGGAACGTCTTGCAAGTCACTTGACGAAGATGTTACGACGTAGCAGGAAAGTCTTGCAAGTTACTTGACGTGTTACAACGTATCAAGAACGTTCTGCAAGTTACTTGAAGAAGATGTTGCAACGTATCAGGGACGTCTTGCAAGTTACTTACAGAAGCTGTTACAACGTAGCAGGAACATCTGGCAAGTTACTTGAAGAAGATGTTACAACGTAGCAGGAACGTCTTGCATGTTACTTGAAGAAGTTGTTCCAACGTATCAGGGACGTCTTGCAAGTTACTTCAAGAAGAGTTACAACGTATCAGGAACATTTGGCAAGTTTCTTACAGAATATGTTACATCGTAGCAGGAACGTTTTGCAAGTTTCTTGTGTGCGCGCAGGAACATGAACGTTATTACCCCACCCCACCCCACCCCACCGGTAGCTGATCATGAAAGAGCAGTGCAGTGCCTGTGTCTGCAGGACAGCAAGAAAAATGATGAGGTTGCTGTGCCTGTGTGTGCACAGGAACATGAACGTTATTACCCCACCCCACCGCACCCTACCCCACTGGAAACATGAATGAGAGATGATCAGGGCGCGCAAGTGAGTGACATTTTGCTCGTGGGTGCGCAAGTGAGGGGCTGGCCTAAAGGGACCCCATGTCCCAGCCCCGTGTCCCCAAGTGTTACCCTAAAAGTATGATTCTCTGGTGCTCTAAGTGATCCACTTTTTTGGTGCTCTAAGTGATCCCATGGTGCTCTAAGTGATCCACTTTCCGGTGCTCTAAGTGATCCCTTAACATCGCTGGACCTGGATGTGCATCGTAAGTTTCCAGCAAGCCACATTTGATTACCGGATATTCCGATCATCATCCCCACCTAACATAGACCCAATTGATGGCAGGATCCATGTTAGTTCGGGATGGTCATGGAATATGGGTGCGTCTGAAAATGGGCTACCCCCAATAAAGGATTATTTTAAAGGAAAACGATGATTAACCAGTAGGTTCACGGGTACCCCATGATCAGATACACCCATACTAGAGTTCTTACAGTTATGGCCCTTAACACTTATAAATGGGATATGATTCGATGTACAACCAACTAGTTATAGGAGTTACTTCATCCTATTTATAACTGTTATATCATGGCCACAACTGTACAGTTATTGCCATTTATTAGTTATGACATGTTATAACTGGATATAAATGGGGTAAAAACACATTCTATAAATGGGGTTTTCTTAGTACTTATAACTGGTATAACTCGGGCCTTAAGTGTATATAATCACCAACCAGAAACAGATTCGCACATGCGCTGTCCATCCCTCAAAGGGCGCCTGTCCATCCCTCTTTGCTCTTGCAATCACTGCGGTAGCTGTTGCTGTAGGGTGCGCTGATGCCACTATTCCCGAAGGCGGCCTTGGAAGCAACGGAATCAGAGGTGAGAAAGGACAGGGGCCCAAGGTTTCAAGTTAGGACATGTTAGGACTTGGCCAAAAAAAACAACACAAAGCGAACAATTTGGTTTGGTGGATATATGGTGGTTTTTGAGAATACAATGGTTTCTTAAGTCATGTGGGATTCCCAAGTCACACAAGTTTTCAATACTGAGGCATGTTTTTAGTCATCCATGACTTGGATGATTTGAGGGTGCCCGACATTTTAGGAGACCTGCATGTTTCATCCTCGATATCAGCCATCAGTCAGCTTCAAGGATAAAACATGATACAACTGGCTCCACATGATTGCTTATCTGGTTGGTGTTATACCTACCCCTCTGAAACATATGAGTTCGTCAGTTGAGATGATGACATTCCCAATATATGGAAAAATGTTCCAAACCACCAACCAGTGATTGCTATTCTCTATGCAAAACACAAGATTGTTTTGCTGCTTGGATCAATATCTCACAATCTGTGGTAAAAATAAGGTGTATCAGTATATAAAACTACAACATACTAGTACTGATTTTGTTTGGGTTGTGATATTCCTATGCTTACTTATTATTGGTGGTTCATATCCCCATCTAGCGATTACCCTCTGGTTATTTAACATAGCCATGGAAAATGGCCCAATTCTAGCTGATTTATAATGATTTACCTATTGAAAATGGTGATTTCCTAGTTCGCTACGTTAAATAACCAGAGGGTAACAAGTAACAACCCATATCCCCAAAGCATCTCATGAAATGATTGGACATGTCATATGTCCGATGGTTGAACCAACGGCCAAACGTGATGTGAACGTTTGTTTCTAAACCCTACTACAGTTATGGCCCGAAATACCTAGTTCGTTATATATAAGTACCGGAATTGGAATTATTAACCGACTTTTAGCCATCGTTTGGGAGCTCGACAGTGTCTATCCCCTACCCCGATGGCCCCATCGCTTCACGACCCAAGTCGCAACAGCATCGTCGGTGCGATTGTCATAACCTCCATGAGGTTCCAAAACGATGACCTGCAGGAAACCCGACAGCACAGTTCTGGTTGCAGTTCTGGCCATGAAAACAGTTATAAATGATTACAGTTAAGGCCCGAAATACCAGTTATAAGTACTAAGAAAATCCCATTTATAGAATGTATAATCCCGTTTATAAAGTTACAAATGATTATACCCTATGGTTATTCAACATGGCTATGGAAGCCATGACCCATTTATAGATGATGTACCTATTAAAAGTGATAGTTTTCCATGGCTATGTTAAATGACCAAAGGGTAAATTAGAACTGTACTGAAATAACTCCTATAACTACAATGTGAGGGGCCCCAGTGATGTTGGTTGGTTTAGTTTCGCCCCAGCAACTATAGCTATAAATGCCATAAACCATAGTGAAATTGGACTTATGTGAACCCCAACTTAGCTATCGTAAACGGGGCCTCACATTGTAGTTGGTTATACATCATGAAATAATCCCATAATGGTTAGTTGAGCCATAGCTGTGGAGAACGCAAAATCACATGAGATCTGGCTGAATCCAAAAAAGGGTTTATAAGCTATATCCCTGTTGGTTTGCTACATCACCATTAAAACCCATTATAATCATTTATAACCATTTATGACCCCTGAAAAAAAACTTACAACCCACTATGCCCCATTACTAACAAAGCACAGTTGGGTATATATATATATATATATATGTATGCATCATTGATGATCATTGCATCTGGCTGAATCATACAATGTGGGCCCCCTAAACGTTATAAGTTGGTTTAGATTCGCCCGAATAACTCGTTCGTTCTTTGCGTACCATAAACCAGTTCGTGAGTTATTGGAGTTATGTGAACCCCAACCAATCGCGATGACTCATGGCCACACAGGTCCCACGTGTAACCCATAGGATCCATGATGCTGGTATATATATATATATGTTAACATTTGGGGTATATTGATGGGATCCATGTTGCCATATATAGCAGCACCCTGGATCCTATGGGTAATTTCATGCACCAAGCTGAATCCCAATGCCAGTGCCTAATTTTGTGCCATTTTTTCCCCAAATCCTAAGCATCCTATATAGGCATCATCCCGACGGAAGTCACGGTTCGTGAGGGTGTCATATTCGTTTTTTTCCCATCCAAAAGAGATGTGAGGGTCATACAACACATGTATATATATATATACATACATAGACATATATCATCCAAAAGAGATGGCTTTTCAGTAATTTCCAAGCGCAGATAATAATTCCTGGAAAGAGCCCAATTCATCAGAATGTGACCCATTCAAATTGTTCAACATAGGATCTAAGTCTGGACAACCTTAAAAAAACGAGCAACGAAATGTCCAGTTTTCTGTCACCATCAATTGTCCCGCTCTTTTTTTCACGAAATCAACAAAACATGTGACGCTTCAGAAGAATTCTCCAAAATTAGATCATCTCAATCCTCCGTTTGTACCCGGAAAACAATGGTATGTTACTCTCCAAAATCTGAGTACCTTTGCCATTGTTTGGTGGTGTTTGGAGGGTCTAACCACAGAAGAAATAAACAAGTACCCGAGTAGCCTTTCTTAATCAAACATGGCTTAAGCTGGAAAATCCCTCATTGATTTACTAATTGTTGGTTTCAACCTCCCTGAAAAATATTAGTCAGATTGGATCATCATCCCAACTATTGGGGAAAATAAACAAATGTTCCAAACCGCCAACCAGTTCTCCATTTCAATCTTCCAATTTTCGACCGTCCAATTCTTCCATCAATTACATTGCCAATCAGCCAGATACCCTGCAAAAAATGAAACAAATCTTTGCTGGTGAACGTGGATATTTCCTTTGATACCAAAAGACTAGCTAGGATTAGTAGGTATCCATGTAAGATTGACCTAGTAAACTATAACAGTTTGCTATGGAAAAAACATCATGTTTAATGGGTAAATCAACTATAAATAACCATTTTCAACAGCCAGTATCCAGTTGAATGATTTAATTCTTTGATTTCCCTGTTGCCCCCGCAGCCTGGTCTCCATGCGCATGATGATCAGCATTTGGATCTGAGTAGATGTGCACACGCACCTGCCGTTGATGGGAACATGGCCGGCCCCATGGCCAATCAAACATGACTGAATATTATGACAAATTACAAAACACATTACAGTTATGGCCCGAAATACCAGTTGTAAGTTATAAGTCAGCAAGTCACCCCATTTATAGAATGATAACCCCATTTAGACCAATTTACAACTGGTAAAGGTCTTTAATTGCACCAAACAGCAGTTGACCGAAGTAGAATTTGCCAATCTTAGATACTCTGCGACAAAAAAAACATGTTTTTAAGGCTGGATAGTAGGTATCCCCTTAAGAAAATAGCAAGACATTTTTCAGTATACAAGACACCAATCACCAAGGTTTACCGAGTGGCAACTTCAAATCGAAAAGGTTGCAAGTCAGGAGATTCATTACCCTCAGGTGTTATCAAACGTGGCTGGAAAATCTTCAGCTAATGTCACAAGATGGAAGTTTGAACGGGACAAATCCTGCATGAATGGTGGAGTTTCCAGCTAGCCACGTTTGATGACTGGAGCGTACACAAGTTCACAAATTTGATTTCTTACGAAACGCGTGGTTAAACAGTAGCAGCTAGGGCAGTTAGGGCAAGCCGCGGAAAAACGGTCAAACGGTCAAACCTATATTTCCAATTCCACCCGTCGAGCCGCTCGGAAGTATCATCACCCATCGAACCCATCCCCATGCAATCCCAGGTTGAAACAGTTCGAAAAAGACTCTAAGTCCTTCATCATTGACATTCCAAAAATGGGGCCGGAGATTTGTTCAAACGATTTTAGATGTTAGATACCATCATTTATGATATCAACATCAATATCATCAATAGAAAGCATTGGGAGATTTCTCTGGGAACATGATGAATGACGATTCGGACATGGACGTTGGGGGTGTTGTCGCGTCTCCCATGATTTTTTGGTGCGCTGATGGCTCAGTCGCTCACACTCTCGGGACAATCCAGCCCCGATTCCCCATAGCATGTGGTTTTTACATGGCAGTGGACATAACCCACAAAAACATTGATCTAAGCCACAAAAACATACTTTTCAAAAACAAAAAAACAACGGTACCCTCTGGTAAACTGCCACATAACTCTGGAAAACCACCATTTTGAATAGGTAAATCAACGCACTAAATGCGGGATTTTCAGTAGCGAACCGTTAGTCATTACCAGCAGGTAATTTACCATGACTTCACCACCCAAGAACCCGGATTTCACCACAGTTAAGGCCCGAGCTATACCAGTTATAAGTACTAAAAAAAAACATTTGAATGTATATATAATCCCATAGAAATAACCAGTTCGTTCACTAAAAACGCGATGGCCATAACTGCAACACTTTTGGACAACAAAAAAATGCCCGTGTTCGGACAGACGGGGTCTCTCAGCGGAACTCGGTGCTCGCAGTGCCTGCACGCCATCCCAGCCATCGAGCTCGCAGCCGTGCGCCGTCTTGGAGATGAAACCCTTTTCCTTGGGCTGGAGATCAAACACTTGCATAAACCATGGTTATTGGAGGTATAAATCATGGTTTATAAACCTCGGAATACTATCTATAGTTAACTATAGTTATAAGTTATAAGATGTTATAAGTACCATAAACACTTGCTGGTTGGTGGTGCAATAACCATGGTTTTTATAGTGATTAATAGTGGTAAAAAAAGTGGTTATTAGTGATTAATACCTGATCTAATGAATAATATATCTGGTTGGTGGTTTTAACCATAGGAAATCATGAATTTTCCCGTTTAACATTGTGATTTTCCATAGGTATGTCGGTGTACCAGAGGGTAACCATCTTGAAAAATATGAGTTCGTCAATGGGAAGGATTATCCCATATATCATGGAAGATAAAAAAATGTTTGAAACCACCAACCAGACTTGCAATGTGGGGCCCTCCAGTTGTCAGTTGGTTTGTTGACCATTAAAAAACATCGTGAAACTATAATCAAACACATCATAAGCAGTCATAAACCATAGTCATTGGAGTTATGTTCACCATCTCAGCTATCTGGGGGGGAGTGCCACATTGTGATCATCCCGTCCTAAATATCCTGGGTTTGCTCAAAGGGAAATCACAAAGAACACATATTATCTAACAATATCGGTGGGGTACCCCAAAACCTAATCACCATGTCCCCTACTAAGTGGCCAATTTGGATGGATACACCCATATGTAGACTCCCCTTAAATGGATCCAGCCTATCCGCAGCATGAGCACGTTAACGAACTGGGGGAGCTTCGTCAACACCTTTGGCCATTGATTGGTTGTGCGTTGACCAAAATCACCCGCACCTTCTGGCCATTCACCAATTGAACCGGTGTGAATCTTCTTGGCGATGTTTAGCGGTATCTTGGTATACCCTGGGTGTCTTGCGCAAGCAAATTTTGTTTGTTTTCAGGCTGCAAAGTACAGAAAATGTGGGCGCTCAGGATGTTTTGAATTTTTGAGCTGGATTGGTTTTGCTACTGTTTGACCCCGCCTCTGGCTGTTGCCACAAACTAGTTTAAAAACCAAAACTTCATTCCTGGAAGCTTACACTAGATGGAGAAGCCATTTAGAAGGAAATGGACTTGAAACATGTCTTGCTGTCTATGGAAAAGGGGGGGGCCAATCAGTGTACCTAGTCTATAACAGCAACTGAAGACGTTGCCTCAAAACAGTGGTGCCCGGTATCTGTAAACTTCCTAGGCCCTGGGCGTTCTACTATTATAAATTTGCGGTTTCTTCGCCAGGGTTCCTAGACATAGTTTTTCACCACTCTGCTGACAGCGCGCTTGTCAGCAAAAGCCAGAAGATTTGGTTTTTGTACATTGCGCAACCCGCCCATATTCCTGCAAAGACGGAGTTCCCACGCATGGCGAGCTGCAATTCATCGGGGTCCACGAGAGCTAGTAGGCGCGCAAGCCAAAGCTCTACCGCTATCACTGAGATGCCTTTCAACAGCACTAGTACTGTAGGGCGCGTAAGGAGGGAAAATCGTTGCCAAGCATTTTTGGATTGCTCAAGTAGTAGGCCCTAAAGCATACTTGGCTATCTGCATTTTCAAATGGTCAACCACCAGGACCACAGACAGAACGGCTGAGTGCAAAACAGTTGTCAACCATGATGTCTCTATATGTTTCATATTTGCTACACATAGCCTTTATTTTCATGACAGGTGCGTGTATGACACGGTCTATGTACAATATCTAAATATGTCAACTGGCATCAACTGGCCATCAGTATATGTGTGTTCACGTGTGATGATACACGGAGCTGGGTCACATGTTTCCACGTTTAACAGCGAAGGCTTCCCAGCCGACTTCCCAGTCACTTAGTCAGAGAAGAAGGCTGGAAATGTCTGAATCTACGTCTGGTTTCATAAGAATGAAAATGACCTTGCAGACGGATAGCAAAACGCCATCATCCAAGATACCGGGGAACCCATGCCCACCGTCACCTCTCAGGAAAGGTTGCGTGATTATTTGTCCACATTGATGTTGTCGTTCGTCATCGTCGCGTTTGACAAATTCCTGCGGCGAACCAGCTGAAAGATTTTTCACAAAAAGGTTGAAACCGGGTCAGCGTTGAACCAACGGTGGCGAGAGCCAGCACTGCGAAATACACACTCCCCTCTCGCGGTTCCAGCCCAGGCTGGACCCGGGAGAGCCGGGTGCGTAATCGAGACAAGAGAGTGTGCACGCTAGCGTTTGCAACGGTGACACTATGCTCTCTCAGTTTCACACTCCCCTCTCGCGGTCCCAGCCCAGGCTGGACCCGGGAGAGCCGGGTGCGAATCACACAGTTCCTGCTCCCAGCCACGTTCCCAACCCGGGCTGGACCTGGGAGAGCCGCGCGACGTTTAGCGGTATACCGACGTTTTGCGGTATACCGGCTGAATTATAAACAACTTCTCTTGTTTTGGCTTGACATGCGCGCATGAACCTCACCCAACCTGTCGTACCTTCAACATTTTTTATACACTCATAAAATATTGAATAAACAATATTGAACAGACGGATTGACTGTCATTTCATTCTTATGGAACCAGACGCAGATTCAAACACTTCCACCCATCTTCTCTGACTAATAAGTGACTGGGAAGTCGGCTGGGAAGTCGGCTGGGAAGTCGGCTGGGAAGTCGGCTGGGAAGCCTTCGCTGTTAAACGTGGAAACATGTGACCCAGCTCCAGCTCCGTGTATCATCACACGTGAACACACATATACTGATGGCCAGTTGATGCCAGTTGACATATTTAGATATTGTACATAGACCGTGTCATACACGCACCTGTCATGAAAATAAAGGCTATGTGTAGCAAATATGAAACATATAGAGACATCATGGTTGACAACTGTTTTGCACTCAGCCGTTCTGTCTGTGGTCCTGGTGGTTGACCATTTGAAAATGCAGATAGCCAAGTATGCTTTAGGGCCTACTACTTGAGCAATCCAAAATTGCTTGGCAACGATTTTCCCTCCTTACGCGCCCTACAGTATTAGCGCTGTTGAAAGGCATCTCAGTGATAGCGGTAGAGCTTTGGCTTGCGCGCCTACTAGCTCTCGTGGACCCCAGCAGATGAATTGCAGCTCGCCATGCGTGGGAACTCCGTCTTTGCAGGAATATGGGCGGGTTGCGCAATGTACAAAAACCAAATCTTCTGGCTTTTGCTGACAAGCGCGCTGTGAGCAGAGTGGTGAAAAACTATGTCTAGTGGCTAGGAACCCTGGCGAAGAAACCGCAAATTTATAACAGTGGAATGCCCAGGGCCTAGGAAGTTTACAGATACCGGGAACACTGTTTTGAGGCAACGTCTTGAGTTGCTGGTGTAGAGTAGGTACACTGATTGCCCCCCTCCCCTTTTCCATAGACAGCAAGACATGTTTCAAGTCCATTTCCTTCTAAATGGCTACTCCTAGGAATGAAGTTTTAGTTTTAAAACTAGTTTGTGGCAACAGCCAAAGGCGGGGTCAAGCAGTAGCAAGGCCAATCCAGCTCAAAAATTCAAAACATCCTGAGCGCCCACATTTTCTGTACTTTGCAGCCTGAAAACAAACAAAATTTGATTGCGCAAGCCACCCAGGGTATACCAAGATACCGCTAAACATCGCCAAGTCTTGGAATTCGAGGAGGCCACGACCTATACGCCAATGCGGTCGAGTCCGGCAGAGATTGCAGCCCTGAATACATGCCCCGTGAGGCTGCGGATTAATGTGTTGCGAACAACACATCCGCAGTAGATCAATCGCGTGCCTTTAAGTCCTCAGGTAGGCCGTGCAATTTCTCCGTTGGGTAAGCGTCGTCCAATTTGAGTGAAGCGCGATAGATGCAGCTCACCTGCTCTACGTCTGCTTTCGCGTTCTTCGGCATTGAGTCGAGCAATCTCTGTACAACGCCCGCGAGCGTGTGCACATCAATGTTCTCTTGCTTGGACACTTGTCCCAATTCCTGGTAGATCCCTGCCGCCACGGCGGCGAAGCCCATGGCAGCACCGGACTTGAGGCGGACGAGGTCCGTGATAGATCCATCTGATTCTTCAAGATACGTATCATTGTTCTGATATGCATGCATCAATCTCGCCAGCGATGCGAACATCTCAGGGATATCCACTGTTGGAGCCTGCGTGCGGTCGACGAATAGTTGGATGGTTTATAATGGAAAATCAAGCTATAAATGGATGATTTAGGGGTGCCCCTCATTTTTTAGTAAACCGCCAAATATAGTAGTTGTTTTTCCCTCAAACTTATGCGACAATCATCCTTGTCAACTGGTTGAGGCAGGGATTTCCATACTAGATTTTCATGAACCCATGAAAGTTGCTTGTAATATAACCCTGCAACATCATTAGCCAAAGGAGGCTTTGGGCGTTGTTCAAACACCAAGGATGGATGAATGGTGGTGGATAAGAGGGATACATTGTGAGTTACTTTCTGGCAAGTTAAAAAATCACTATCTGTAAAAGGCGATCTATAAATTGGTGATCTTCATCCATTTTCCATGGTATCGGGGCCTGATCAACAAACAAACATACACATAGGGAATGTTGCTTTGGGATATGAAAGAGCAAATTTTGAATGGTTGGTGGTTTCAACATGCTTTAACCTCCTGAAAATTAGTTGTCATTAAGTGTCATCATCCCAGGATTATCAATACTAGTGGTTCACTATCTCATATATAACCATTTATAACTTATAACCATATAGAATTAACCATTTATAACTGGGAAATATCAATAACCCATTAAACCTATATTTTTGTTAGTTAAATCACTGGTATTTCGGGCCTTAACTCTGTCCAACTCACCAGTTGCTTTCCCGGATATCTGCTCCGAGCAGCGACAGCCTCAAGTCGCCACCAAGCCTGGAAACTCAGCGAAATGTTCTTCGCCTGTCAGGAAATTTCGCGAAAAATCTGGCGAATTTGTAGAGTTATGGCCCAACTAACAAGTATAAAAATGGAATAATCACCGAAATAGCCATTTATAATCATTTATAACATGGTATTTTGGACCTTAACGAATAAATGGGATTATAATGATGTACAATCTTAGTTATTGGAGTTATATGGAGTAATGTCAGTCCATCTATAAGTGTTTTCATGGCCATAATTGTAGATTTGGGATGAAATTCAGACTACCCTCCGGAAATTGAGCGTAGCTTTTGACCATGGCCATTTGTAGTTGATTTATCCCATCAAGAGTTAAAATATAATTTACCAGAGATTAATCACTAAACTCACTAAACATGTCCAAAGTCGATAATTCAGAAACAAATCCATAGTTTTGGGCGGTTCTTCTATCCACCTCTTTTGGATAAACATATGGATTGACTAAGATCTGATAGGCTATGTGTTTTCCATTTAATAGGTCGGGAAAAATACCAAACCCCAGAGTACAAAATGTAGGAACTATGTACGTATACATGCAAATATGCCATCATCACAAAACAAATAAAACTCACGGGATTGCAAAACACATATGAATACAATGAACTGCATATATCTATATATACTCATGATCTTTGGGATTTACACCCGCTATCAGAATTCTGACATTATATATAATATGTAAAATGAGATATATATATATATATATATATCATATTATATATATATAAATGTATTTTATATCAGGTCATATTATATCATAGTACATAATATTAAATTATCAATTAGTTTCTATATTATATTCAATTAAATTAAATTATATTATTTATATTATATTATATTATATTATATTAAATTATGATATATTATATCAAATTATATGGTATTATATTCAGAAAAATACTTTATTATATATTATATTAAAATAAATATTATGTATTATATGATATATATTATGTTATATCAAATATTATATATTATATTATACAATACTATATTATATTAAATATAATATATTGCATTATACTATACTATATTATATTATACAATATTATATTTTACTATACTATATTATACTATATTAAATTATATTATATCATGTTATATTATATAATACTATATTATATTAGATTATACTATATTATATTATATTGTATTATATTATATTGTATTATATTACATCATATATACTACAATTGGATTCTTAATTCTGGTAACTGAACATCAAGGAGAACAGGATGGTGAAACAATGGGTTCAACCCCCTATTAATAAAAATAGATTGCCACCTGGAGGTTTTTTATTAGGATCCCATCATCTGGCTCCCTGTCATATCCAATCTCTGCTGTCTGTCTGCTTGTTTTTGCAGCTTCAGGCTTGTTTGCCTGGTCGCTTGGCTGGCTGACTGCATGTCTGCCTGCTTCAAAAAAAAACACCCAAGTTCCAGCTCGGACATCCTTTTCTGACTGTCTGCCTATACACACATGACTGCCCAGCTGAAAGGTGGTCCAGCCTGACGGGCTGCAGGCACTCTTTCAACCATTCAGACACGCCTTCACATTGTTCTGCATGCCGCTGTCTGCTGGTAAGTTGCAGTACGCATCCCAGTTACTAAAATATATAGATCCCTAATACTAAATACCCCCTAATAATAAAAATAGATCACCTTGTTTACCATTTGGGGTTTAGTAATAGGGAGAGAGGATTATTTATATAAATACAACAAAAATCAACCAAACAAATAAATATATAATATGTATATACATCAATAAAGAGTAATTAACAAAAACATCAGCACATGTATTGTATTCACATGTATTCATTTCTTAATATTCATTCTTCTGGGAAAACCGTCATTGTGTTCCATATGCATAGCGAGACAATGCAACTTTGGCAGTCACTTACCTGCAGTTATGGCCCGAAATACCAGTTATAAGTCAATGAAATCACCCCATTTATGGAATTATAACTCCATAGAAATTACTATAGAAATAACCAGTTATAACTCATAAATGGCCATAACTCTGTGTCTCAACAGTTGTGGCCCTTTGCCAGTTATAAGTCAATTATAACCCCATTTATGGAATTATAACTCCATTTTTTAGCCATTTATAACCATTTATATATAACTAATAAATGGCCATAACTGAACCAACCGAGCCATCCCCACCCCGCCTCCTTCGGCAACTTCATCATGGGACTACGCAGGCCCTCGGCCGCTAGGCTCGGGTAGAAGCCATTGCGGTTCACCGTCCAAGCCTGGAGCAAAATCCGTGGAAACACCTGGGGTTGAACCAAGAAAAACACGTGGATCATTGATTTATACAGTTATGGCCATTTATTAGTTATAGCTGGTTATTTCTATGGGATTATACATTCTATAAATTGGGGTTATAAGTACTTATAACTGGTAAAGGGCCACAACTGCACACTTGGAAATTGATTTTTTATAACTGGGATAACTGAGATTTCTTGGATATACAAATCATTTTTGTTACACGTCCTTTTTGTAAGTGGCAATATCATCAATAATGATGGTGTTTTTTGCTTCACTAGATCACTAGATTGTCATAGGATATGTTTTGATGATTCTAGCTCCGACTTTTGAACTGGTCAGTTGGCTGGAATGTGCTGGATATGACTGAACTAAAAGCAAACTTGGGAAGCACACATAATTTTTACAGCGAAATTGTCCAAAAAAACTGTACATACAATTTTAAACTTGGTTTATCATTTCTTACATGGGGGGATTTGCTGACTTAAAACTAGAAGGCCATAACTGAAGATGATCATCCACATGTTACATCAATTCATCTCAATTCCAAATGGATGATCATCTTCAGGCCACCAGTTTTAAGTCAGTAAGTCCCCCATGTAAGAAATTAGAAACCATTAAAAAAACATAAAATTTCTGATAAAATGTTTTTCACATGTTTTAACTGTGGATGATCATCTTTCCCATGCGGTTATGGGTCAAAACCCTGGTACCCTAAAATAACTGGTTAATGGATGGTCATTCCCCCAAATATGGTAGAGTTATGGCCATTTATTAGTTATAACTGGCTATTTCTATGGGATTATACATTCTATAAATGGGGTTTTCTTAGTACTTAGAACTGGTATTTCGGGCCTTAACTGTACCATATAAGGCAATATGTTGGTGGTACATCCCCTTACATAGCCCTAAAAAAAGGCAAAACATATATATGATAGGTACCTCCAATAAATCGGTTCCTGAAATGGCCATTGAAATAGGTTTTGACCCATCTTATGACTAAACCAACTCATTTCGGGACCACCCCAGCGATACCACCCCAGCGCCTTGCCAACGCAGCCAGGTTTGAGCCATTCGCAATCAACTTGATGCCAAACATTGCCCTGGCCGGAGGGTGAAAACATAGGAAAACTGGTGGGTCTATGTTGATTTAATGGGAAACAACATGGAACAAATGGTGATTTATGGTGATTTATGGTGATTGATATAATGGGAAAAAACAATAGGAAAACACGTGAAATTTGTGATTTAACTACGTAAGACAAAAATGGATTTAATGGAATTGACATGGACACATATGTAGTTCATGTGTTATAGCTAAGTTCACTATACACATGTAGTTCATGTGTTAAAGCTAAGTTCCCTTATATTTTGGTTGATTGATGTGTATGGTGAATATAACTTTAGTTAATGGAATTTATAAACCAACTTAGAACTTAGGAACATCACGTTAACGATGGGGATATCATCGGCCATCAAAAAGGAAAACATACATACATATATATATATAACCATGGGATACATAATAAACACTAATAAACTACATGATATGGTTTTCTCTCACAACGACTCTGTCTGAAAATCTAAAGGACAACTACCAAATTGGGGCATGTTGCATCACCTTTTCCCTACAACATTACCCCATGTTCAGTCACATTCCACATGTCATGAAAACATATGTTTAAAGGCCAATGTTATTGAAATTCATGATCAACCATAGCTCACTACCCAAGGAGTAACCAGAAGGTTTGAGCGTAGTTGGATGCTGGTCTGCAAGTGCATGTCTATCGCAAGTTTAAGCAAATTGTTGCAAAGTGGGGCCCCCCAGTTATAAGTTGGTCTATAATCCCCAGTAACTAGTTCCAGCTATAAATTCCATTAATGCCACTTTGTCTTGGTTAAAACCCCATTTTCCTATGGTTTCTAACCCATTCATAGGGGGCCCCACTTTGTGGATGGTGTTACAGCAAAACCCCAATTCAGTGGTTTCCTGGGTCTTACGGCTATGGACATCCTGATGCCCTCGTAAACATCCAAAATCAAATGGTTGATCAATCATACACTGTGGGGGCCCCTATGAATGGGTTAGACACCATAAGGAAATGGGAGTAGAAAACGAAGACAAAGCGGCTTTTAATGGGATTTATAGCTGATCGTTGATAGCTAAGTTGGCTAATAACTCCAATAACTTTGTTTTATGGTATTTACCAGTAGTACCGCACAAGGCGGTGGCGGAAGTTTCAGACTAGGAAACCTATAGGAGAAGTTTGTTGTTGTGAATCACGGATGGCATGGCAAATCCACTGATGGACGCAAAGGTGGATGGAGTTGTGTTTTTGGGAGTGGTTACAATGGTTGCAGTGGTCACCTGGTCAGTCACCTCACCCACAACTGCTGGATGTAGTGTGGTGTAGCGCAGCTGTAGTTGTAGTTGTAGTGTAGTGGGGTTGTAGTTGTGGTGTAGTGTAATTAGTGTAGTGTGGTTGCAGTTGCATGTGTGGTGGTGCAATGAGTGTAGTGTAATGTAATGTAGGGTAGGGTAGTGTAGCCTAGTTTAGTGTAGTGTAAAGTAGCGTAGTTGTAGTTGTGGCTGTAGTTGTATGTAGTGTAGTGTAATGTAGTGTAGTGTAGTGTAGTCTAGTCTAGTCTAGTGTAGTGTAGTGTATACTGTAGTGTAGTGTAGTGTAGTGCAGTGAAGTGTAGTGTAGTGTAGTGTGCTGTGGTGTGGTGTAGTGTGGTGTAATGTAGTGTAGTGTAATGTAATTAGTGTAGTGTAATTAGTGTAGTGTAATGTAGTGTAACGGCGTGCACTTTTTCGACATCTCAACTTCCAAAAGTGGTCCGAACATGTGGTTTTTTTAACCTTTTGACTTCGAAACGCGCTTCATGGCGTGTACTTTTTCGGCATCTCAACTTCCAAGAGTGATCCGAACATGTAGTGTTTTGTACATTTTGACTTGCAAATGTGCTTCCCGACACAATGGCGTGCAACTTTTCATCTCTCATCTGGCCAAATGGCTCCGCACCCGTCGCTTTAGCGAGCCTACTTTTCGACCCTCCGCCTCTGGAGCCAGAAATCATTGGAAGAACACTGTCATGCGCGACTTTCCTACCTTTTCGCGCACCTGCATCTTCTTTCTTCTCACTCTTTCTCTTCTCTGATCTTTTACCTGGGCCTTCCAACTCCTCAAAAATATCTGTCGTTTTGCACAATCACAGGCGTTTCATCAAATTTATGGTCGTATCGAGTGTTTCCCCAAAAAGTTAGGCGTGGTATGTCATGGCTGTGTTTCCCATCGGCACGGCCCTGTCTTCTCACCAGTAACTTGCTTTCAAAATATGGAGCCGCACATCCAAGTTAGTTTCTGTTTAATTTCGGGCTCCCAAAATTATACAAATTCACCAGATTCGTGGACTTGCGGGCGTTTGCGGGTTTTTGCAAGCGTTTTGCGGATTTTTGCCGGCGTTTTGCGGGTAATTTTGGGCGCAGCTACGTGCATTTTTATATGCGTTGGTGCTCGGGATATGAGAATGGCCTGGTATGTCTTTGGGACACAGCCAGGATGCAAGCCATGTTCAGTCATATTCAAAATGTCAATTGTGGTGATTGTGTGGCTGCTAGGAAGAAAAACCAGGCAAACTAGTAGAATTAGACGAGATTCTGTTTAGGTCATACTCCAAAACTACCAAAAATAATTGATCGAAGGAATGTTCAGGTGCGAAACGGTTGCCGCCGAGGTTGTAAAATCACAATTTTACCGCAGTTTTTGGCGATCGAACCTCATTTCATGCGAAACGGTTGCCGCCGAGGTTGTAAAATCACATTTTTACCGCAGTTTTTGGCGATCGAACCTCATTTCGTGCGAAACGGCTGCCGCCGAGGTTGTAAAATCGCAATTTTTACCGCAGTTTTTGGCGATCGAACCTCATTTTGTGCGAAACGATTGCCGCCGAGGATGTAAAATCGCAATTTTACCGCACTCTTTGGCGATCGAACCTCATTTCGTGCGAAACGGTTGCCGCCGAGGTTGTAAAATCAAAAATTTATCGCGGTTTTTGGCGATCGAACCTCATTTCGTGCGAAAGGGTTGTCGCGGAGAGAGAAATAGAAAAGAAAATTAGAGCAAGAGGGCAAGAGCAAGACGGCAAGAGAGAATGTGAAGATTTGAAGATGTGAAGATGTGAGGATGTGAAGATGTGAGGATGTGAAGATGTGAAGATGAGAAGATGTGACGATGAGAAGATGTGATGTGAAGATGAGAAGATGTGAAAATGATAAGATGTGAAGATGTGAGGATGTGAAGATGTGAGGATGTGAGGATGTGAAGATGTGAAGATGGGAAGCTGTGGAGATGTGAGGATGTGAAGTTGTGAGGATGTGAGGATGTGAATATGTGAAGATAAGAAGATGTGAAGATGTGAGGATGTGAGGATGTGAGGATGTGAAGATGCGAAGATAAGAAGATGTGAAGATGAGAAAATGTGAAGATGAGAAGATGTGAAGATGAGCAGATGTGAAGATGTGAAGATGTGAAGATGTCAAAATGTTTGGCAGACCCCCACTATTAGAAGAACCCTTCTCTCAGACGCTCTCGGGAAAATAAAAATCGTCGGAAACAAAGTTTTTTGTTCTCCCCATCTCCGCCTTGTCTTCGCGCGAGAGCGTCTCTCCCTCCGGGTCGACGTTCACCTGCACCACGAAGATCTCACGATCACCGCGGAAAGTCCTGGGCCGGTACGTTCGGGCAGGAAATATGGCCAGTAAGGTTATCCTATACAGTTAAAGCCCTAGAAACCAGTTATCCTTATGGTTTTTTATATTGGATGATCATTCCATACAGGGGTGACTGACTTATGGGAAACCTGTTTTTTTTTTTGGTGTGTTTTTTCTATATGGGGTGATTGTTCCATAAACTGGGTGACTTAGCGACTTTTAAATGGTAATTCGGGCCATATAACCTGCTATTTTTTCGTGGAGTTATCCATCCGGGCATTATACTATGCCATAGTATAATGCCCTTTTTTTGGAGCTATTCTCAATCAGGGTAATCCTTACAAAGTGGTGCCCCCTAGATAGCTAAGTTGGTTAATAACTCCACTAACAATGGTTTATGGTACTTATAACTATAGTTACTGTAGTTACTGGGGATTATAAACCAACAAACATAACTGGGGGGGGCCACATTGTATGAACCAACCAGTATTGCTGTTACAAGGTGCTGTTCCCCTAGTTATGTTCACCAACTGTCGAACGGGGGCCCCACCTTGTGGGTAATTACCAGGGGAGGAAGGTCAAGGGCCAAGTTTGGATAAAGGCCATCTACTTGGGCTTCGAGAACATCAAGGGCCAAGTTGGATAAAGGTGTGTGTCCCAACCTGGATCGAACCCCGAATAGAACAGCAACCACTCCACGCGTGGGATCATGAGACCCACGTCACCTCCACTGGTGGAGCTTGGGAACCGTCTCGAACGATTTCGGCCCGACATCACAAAAGGTTGTAACTATTTCATTGGTTTCATCAACCCCCGCATTGAGAACATGTGGTATTGCTGTCGGTAATCAATTTGGAACATATTGTAAACAAGCAAAACAGTTTCCCTGAGAATATTATATGGTATCACATTGGATGGTGCTCTTCACCGTTCGTTAGCAGCAGCGCAATCACCTATCAGTCACCAGTTGGTCAAACCGGTTGTTAAAGTGGCCCAGCACGCACCATACGAATTTCCCGCTGGTCACTTTGTTGTGGATGCCCGCGAGATCAATGAACCGCTGACTAACATGTTGCAATAATAGCTCTACTGCCTATAGCAATCGATGGGTTTGTGCAGAAATGATTTTATACCCCATGTTATCACTATTTACATGCATGAAGAAATCAATTTCAAAACCTTTTTCTTTGTGAGCACCAAGTTCTTGGACAGACCAATGTAGGTTTGCATGGTTTACAAGATTGGAAGGTTGAAGCAATTTGAAGAATGGGGTTTGAAACAAGTACAAATTACTATCATAAATCACAGCCACCATCATGTCCCATGGCTATAAATATGGTTATCCCGTCTATGGGTGATGATCTATATCACCATGGTCATAGATATGGTTATCATCTCACAACCCCCATACATATGCCTATCAACGATTATCATAGTTGCCAATTGTTATATTATACGTAGGCATATCTAAATGCTTTTGTATGTTAGGTATTGCAAGGGATATCAACTATAGTTACAATAATTCCAGTACCTAGGATTGTCCCAAAGAATGGTAACCTAATCCATTGAATCCTTTCAGCAATCACTTTCCCAATATCCAAGCTACAAATTAGCTATAAATTAGCTATAAATTAGCTATAAATTAGCTATAACCCCCAGTAACTAGTTCGTTAGAAGTACCATAAACCAAGTGAAATGAAAACTCAATGCTTCACTGCGGGTTCTCAAACTATTCCATGGTGAGCTGTCTTATCAGTTCAAGCCCATTTGAAGTCTGCACATCCGGGTTTACTCCAACTTCTGAGCTTAACAGGTTGACCCCTTCTGAGTATGCATTGATTAAAGTTACTGTCCTGGGGTGTGCGTTGAGTGCACTCTTGAGGATCGCCATGAGCCGTCTGCTCCTCGCCCTTTGTGCATTGTTGGGGCCGTTCCGGACCGGAGGTGCTTGTTCTGTCTCCGCTCCAAATTCTAAAGACGCCTTCATGGCCCATGCAGTGAGGTCGCTGACATAAGTCTGCCATCCAAGTATCTCCAGTTCCCTTGACGACCACTTGCCAGTGTCTTGCACGGGCGGGCTTCGAAGCCACTTTTTGGATTTCGCAAACACATCCACGGAGTACTCACCACTGCGACCAGGCACATGCATCGGGTCACTCCCATACGGAAACATGCCATCGCCCCTTTGACCGAACAGTTCAGGCACACCTCTCACCTGATTCACCTGTTCACCTAATGCCTGTCTCAGACGCAACATTTGCATAGGGTCCAAACCACTTCTCAACCTAGCTGTCAACAATCATAAATCCCATTAATGCCACTTTGTCTTAGTGAAATCCCTAATTTTTCTATGGTTTCTAACCCATTCATAGCTTGGAAACCAAGTTACACTTCATCCCCCGGTCGAAGTTCGCGGACTTCAGCTGGGCCTGAACCAGTGCCTTCAGTGCAGGGTATGTCAACCTGAAAGTTGACACAATGAGGTTGATTAACTTCTCAGAAATTTTCTTTGCCGATATTTGAGGATGTTCACAGCCTGTTTCAACACATACCCAGTGTAAGGAAGGTAAGGAATCCCTGATGGCCAAAGTCAGCTACTAACTATGTACAACGGTGTACTATATACGATTGCAAAACGTGGATTAAGGACATATCATGGCCAATCTTAGATACGCAAAAAAACTTCTTAGTTGGTGAACGTAAATAATCCCATTGATACCAAAAGACTAAAGGATTACATTCTACCCATCTAAGATTGAGCTATAGGGTATCCCCAAATCATCTTGAAACCCATTGATTCCCCTTTACGACTCATTGTCTGAGCAGTGCTCATGACCTGCACCATCGTCTCCGCTGATGCAGAACGGATTCCCACGAACCATGGATTATGATAATCCCCTAAGCCCTAAGCCTATACACTTGTGTGTGTAAATATATATATATATATATATATATATGTACTAGGTAGTATAACCTCCACAACTAGCCACCAACTAACCACCAACGGGGTACAACGTGGCCACTGCTCACCTATCTTTCTGTTTTGCTGCCACATGGATTTGTAATATGGAGATTGAGGTTTTGAACAGTATGTACATATATTTTCCTGTTGAAATGGTGATTTTCGCGTACCTACCCTCTGGTTGCCTTACATAGCCTACAGTTATGGCCATTTATTGGTTATAACTGGTTATTTCTATGGGGTTATACATTCTATAAATAGGGTTTTCTTATAGTACTTATAACTGGTATAACTCGGGCCTTAACTATTTAACTGTAGATATGGGAAATCACCAATTCCTTCATAGGTAAATCATCATCTTCATTATCTATGGGGCCATTTTGCTTCCATGGCAAACTCTCAACCAGAGGCTATGTACTCTCTGGTAAACATACAAAAAGCTATGGAAAATGTTTTTTTTATAGTGGATTCTTCATCATTTGCATCATTGGATTCATGTATGTGATGAAATCAGAATAGATCCCCCTTGTTGTGGTACAGCGCCTTCGGCTCAAGCGCGCCACTGACCACGCTCGAGTATACCTTATCCACGCTCTCCCTTGCATGGTCCTCCTCCATACTCGGATTCAGGTTCAGCACTACCCCTGTGAAGCCGTTAAATTTCTCTCGCATTGTCATCTAGGCATCTTCCGACATGTTTGACCCGCATGGCGAGCTTCGGCAGGCTACAGTCGCTGAACATATTCAGCTTGCCGTCGTAGCCAAGGTCCTCGTCTTCAAGAGGCACGAGCCCCAGTCCTCCGCATCCCCTAGGCAGGTAAGCCCAAAGAGCTTTTCTCAAGATGCCATCCATCGGCACTTCCATCGTCTGCGCTGATGCCAGGATGACTGTTGAACTCACCTCCTCAGCCACTTCTCTCTTTCTCATCTCGTCGCACATTCCCTCAATCAGGTTGATGTGCTCATAGACGCTGAGGCTTTGTGCCCCTTGAGGCTCGCCAATCGTGTAACTGCCAATTCTCCGAGCGATCGGGTGGCACCATCTTTTGCTTCAGCACAATCCTTTCTCAACCTCGCAGATCCCTTGTTCGATCACTGTCTTGTCCAAGTTCAAGATCACTCCAGATTTACCTATAATAGCATGGTGATTTTCCATAGTTATGTAAACGTTTACCAGAGGGTATGTCAAATTACCTAAGGACACCTCTTTTCCAAACCCAGCGCCATCCCCCGGCGCAGCCTGCAGCAAGGACTTTGGTTCGTACTTGCCAATCCGCTTTGGGGTCCATCCTGCGAGGATGCATATTTAGCTGTATACTGCATGTGTTTGAATATGAGTTGTCTACTGTAAAAATGTTCAATACCATGGCGGTACAAGGAAGAGGTTGGATACTTCACCTACATTCACCTACTCCATCACCATACACAAACTGGTCCTCTACTTGGAAAGGTACTTCGTCTTATAGATCACATCTAAAGAATTGTCACTCCCTCTACACGCCCATTCACAGCCAATCAGCGCAAACAGCTATTATCAACTATTACACTTATGGCCATTTTTTAGTTATAACTGGTTATTTCTATGGGATTATACATTCTATAAATGGGGTTGTGTTAGTACTTAAAACTGGTATAGCTCGGGCCTTAACTGTATCAACTGTTCAAGAAAACCTGGGTCCTACATGATCCAACCATATGTGCCAGGGTCAAAACATTGTATGTGGGTTGTGGTCATCAATCTCATACTGGTTATCCTTAAGATGGGGATATAAATCCATCTGAGTAATGGATTGATGACCATCACCTTTTTGAAAAAGAAACACGTAATTTGATCATGGCACAAATGTTTGCATGTCACAAGTCACAGTGGTGCCCTCACAGTTCATCTCGCACCTAATGGTCGCGTCGCGGGGTAGAGCCAACCTGCTCAAGGAAAAGGCTGATCATCAAGGCCGACTATTGATGGGAGTTGCAACCCAAGCATACATTACAATACATCATGTCCCTTTGAAACCAGGTTGAAAAAATGACTTGAAATGACTTGCCATTTCACTTGCCTGGGCTCACATTGCCACGATTGAACCCCAGCACTTTTATTGTGAGACTCTTGGCGAGTTTCAAAAGACTGCAAAGACCTCCGTAGTTATGGCCATGAAAACAGTTTTAAATGGACACTAAAACTTAGTTGGTTATACATCATTATTATCTACATCATCATACATCATTTTAATCCCATTATAATCATTATACTAAGGTTATACTCACATCATTACTTCATCCCACAAAAAATAACTCTTCGCTGGGCCATAACTGCAGGGGATCCCAGAAAAGCGGATGGCAATCCCTGGCATCGTCCCCCGCTGTGTCTTTGTTCTCTGGCGGAAGTGTAAAATGTGGGCCCCCCCAGTGATGTTTGTTGGTTCATAATCCCCAGTAACTAAAGTTATGATTACAATAAACTATAGTTATTGGAGCTATTAACCAACTTAGCTATCGTAAACGGGGGCCCCACTTTGTATGATTAATGGCCTCAATCTTGAAAAGAGAACAGCTTTTTGGCCCGAAACACCAGTTATTTGTATGATGATTTCTATGGGGTTAAAACTGGTATTTCGGGCCCGTGACTGAAGGATGTGATGTTTTGGTGAGTAGAGGGCCAGTTTGGTAATAGCATTTACTGTTTTTTTACTAGATCTACAATCAACAAACAAGGACATAGTGTTGTTTTCCAGACATGAGTGATTACGGAACAATACATATATATATATATAGAGATGCATATATATATATATAGAGATACATATATATATATATACATATATATATATATGTAGGAATCCATTGTTTTTACCGTCAAATCTCGTGTTTCGTACAAATGATCTCTACATCCCAGTTCGTGGAAGACAGCCTGCCCAGCTTATCCAAGCTAGGCCGTCCATGAGAAAATCGGAATATCTTTTGGCTGGTGGGTTTCAACATGTTTCAACCACCGAAAGTACTCGTCAGTTTCAAACCACCAATAAGTCTTAGTGAAGTTGGGGTGAACTGTTATCATAAACTGGCTGGCAAATGTTTATATATATATACATGTATATATATATATGTATGTATATATATATATACATATGTATATATATATATATATGTACGGAAATTCCTCTAACCCGAATGCAACCGGCTGAGTGGCTGACCGATACATGGCAGCACCACCATAGTGAAGGTTCATACCTGCAGGGCCACGCTGAGAAGTAAATGGCAGCCGTTAGTTCCCACGGTAAAAATCAACTTGAGTCCCTCAGTCTCCTGTATGTATATATATATATACATATGTATAAAAAATCACATGTAATATGTATGTATTTGCAGGAGCTTTTGGATTATATAAGTAATTAAGTAAATGCATTTGATAAATCACATAAGCTTCCATTCCATTCCGGAAGCACGACAGATCAATCCCAGGTTGAGATTGTCGAGAAATCAATGTGGTTGCCAAGCATGTCTATACAATGTGGGGCCCCCAAACGTGATGTAAACGTTGGTCTATAATCCCCAGTTACTATACAAGATGTTAAAAGAACCATAAACCATAGTGAAACTGGAGTTATTAAGTCACCAACTAGTGGTGCTTGCTGGATTATAAAACTCAAGAACTATATTTCAATATCATAAACCATGTTTAATGGAGTTATGTTCACCAACCTGTCGCGATCTCGTGGCCACGGCCCCACATTGTACCACAACAATCGTTCGAATCATGGGGCTTCATGTGGAGGTTTCCTAAGCCATGGGGGTACCCCTAGTTATCATCCATGTCATTTTTTTGGATTTCCAACTATAAACCATCCAGCTATTGGGGATCCCCATTTATGGAAACCTCCATGTGTTGGTTTTGCTTCCTGATCCCTGACTGAATCACTTTCTGCTGCTAAGTAATCGGAGAATGACCCAATCCATAGCTATCATCATCCCATTTCCGCATTAAGGGATTATTGATAGTTTTTGATCATTAATCTTATTGGTCATCAATCAACAATATGATAGATCATCCCATGATTGGGAATCAGAAAATATTGTCATAATTTATCGGATAACTATCTTTCATAGTATTAACATTGTCATAATTAACATTGTCATAGCTAATAATCATCAATTATGATCGATTAAAAATACTATTAGGTCACAATCATGAGGGAGTTATCCCTCATGATATAGGATGGTCAACCTTTGTGAGCCATTCATATTATAAAAATCATCCCATTCACGGGAAAATGATCATACAGTGACTGGGCCCGAGTTATACCAGTTATAACTACTACCCCCATTTATAAAATGTATAATCCCAGAGAAATAACCAGTTATAACTGATAAATGGCCAAAACTGTAGTCATGGACTACGCACGGGATACTGAATAATCAACAAAATTCATGACTCATGACATCTCCATGTTTGATCATTTGCCGGCCAATGTGATCCCAGCAATATGACCATGTGATTCAACTATGAACAATAGATGCTTCACAGGTTGTTAGTACCCTCTTGTTAATCATCATCTTGGCCGTGGCTTCCATATATAGGAAACAGTTACACTCTGGTAAACATACAAAAAGTTAACTGGAAAGCAACATGTTTTATTATTTTTACCAATCTAAATCAACTATTTTTGTATGGCAATTTTCAAGTTCGCAACCTGTTAATTTACTAGAGGGAATAGCACGTGGTTTTCTAAGCAACAGCAGCCCTTCTGGCTGAGGATCATCCCACAAACGTTTTTTGAGCCTGGGAAAAAAAAACGTCCCACAGACAGCGTGCATTATTCCATACATACCCTCTGGTAAATTAACAGGTTGCGAGCTTGAAAATTGCCAGATTTACCCAAAAAAATACGCTGATTTTCCATAGCTTTTTGGGAACTAGGTATGGCTACGTTCACCAGGAGGACCGTTGGATGATCCTGCAAGTACCTCATTCAGATATGTCCCGATGATGTTCCATAATTCCATAGGCTATAAATATATATAGATAAATATATATATATGTATATATATATATATATGTGTATATATATATATATGTAAATATATATATATGTATGTATATATATATATATACTGGTTGGTGGTATGCCTACCCCTCTGAAAAATATGAATGTCAGTTGGGATTATGAAATTCCCAATATATGGAAAATAAAAAACATGTTCCAAACCACCAATCATATCCCAGATGCTCCATGTATGGTATATTTACCAACATTTACCCGAACAAAATCACCCAGTTTTGTAGGTAAATATCTCATACATGGAGAGAAGCCATGTTCCAAACCACCAATCAATATAAATAAATGGTGATGTCTGAAAATGTG
The DNA here is from genome assembly GCA_947184155.2 of Cladocopium goreaui. Taxonomy (NCBI): domain Eukaryota; class Dinophyceae; order Suessiales; family Symbiodiniaceae; genus Cladocopium; species Cladocopium goreaui. Next base: position 38,098 of record CAMXCT020003517.1, read on the forward strand.
AGATCCCAAGTCACCATGGCTTTCAATACCAACATCTTCTGACTTTGATGATTTGCGGTAGCCTCATTTTAGGAAACCTCCATATACATGGGGGTTTCCTAAGATAAGGGTACCTCTTAATCCGTTTTAGTAGGATTTTTCCAGGAAATAGTCACCATCCAATGCTCGCTTGGGGTACCTCCATTTATGGAAACCTCCATGACTCCATACAAAGTGGGGCCCCGTTTGCGATAGCTAAGTTGGTGAACATAACTCTAATTTCACTAGGACTTATGGTAGATATATCTATAGTTAGTGGGATTATAAACCAACAAACATCACTGGGGGGGCACCACCTTGTAGCTTGAGATCGGATGATGCTCGACCCGGAAGACTCCACAGCCTTCGTGGGAAGCGCTTCCCACTTCTGGACTAAAGGTCCTGGGCGGCATGGAGTCCTTGGCCTCTGGAGTTCTGCTTTTGATACTAAGGTGCATTTAAAAAAATGTTGCAACTAATGTTACCAAAAAAAGAATAGTCATTGTTTTAAATTGTGCATTCTTTTTTTTGTGCATTTCTAAAATTTCATATTCCCGTTCAATAACGATGTATTGCTGTCCTGTTTGATAAACATCTTCATAGAACTAACTAACAACTATACTTATATGAGGTTTTCCTGAAAAGGGGGTACCCCTAAATCATCCATTTCAAAAGGCTTTTCCATTATAAACCATCCATTTTGGAATACCCCCATTTATTGAAATCCCCATATGTATATATATATATATATTTATTTATTTATATTGTATTTAAACAAAGATATTTAACACAACAAACAATCAAACAACTTCAAGTGCCTCGCTGCCTCACCAGCCCGGTCATTCCCGACCACATTGCCGAGAAAAAATAACGCAGCTAAGACGCGGAAAACTTGTGCAGTCCCAAAACGGCCGATCTCTGAGGTTCTCAGGCATCAAATACCTAACAAAGAGAGCTGCTGACAGCGAAATAGGAGAAGGATGGGGATATCACAGGATTCATAGTAAATAAACGTGTATAAATAAACATAAACTATGTGTATATATATATATATATGTATATACACATTATTTATATATATATATATATACACACATGATAACAATTGTATATATGCCACACACACATATATATATACACACATATATATATACATATATATATATACACACATATATATATACATATATATATATATACATATATACACATTATTAATACATACATATATATATATATTATTAAATATATATATATATATATATTCAGTAACAATTCCTAAAATTATTAGTTGGGTGGGTATTCACCAACAATCGGCTGATGTTTTTGCCAGTCAGGAGAAAAGGATCCTGGGCGTTGGACATGTTTGACTTGAACTGGCTGGTCACTTTAGCCTGGTGAAATAACATCACCGGATAAACATTAACAATATTAACAAAAAACAATGGAGTATGATATAACCAAAAAGGATATTACTCAAATATTGATGGCATAAAAAACATAATACATCACTGCCCAAATATTTACGGCCCTCGGGCTTAAAAGTTCCTTAGAAGCATTTTAAAGAATCTCCCATATATATATAAAAATTAATCTTGGTAATTTCGTATATAACATTTCACTGAAACTTCCGGCAAGAGAATGATTCCATCCAGTGGGGTTTTGGGTCCGGATTTCGCCAGATGGCCAACAGCTGGATAGCCCATCTGCTAGACCATGAGTTCTAGGGGTTGCTTAGTGCAAGGGCAGAAGGGATTAGTCATGTTTCATGTTTGTTGAAATGAGGGCCGGCCCCCAGGTATAAGTTGGTTTACAATCCCCAGTAAATATAGCTAAGTACCATAAACCAAAGTTATTGGAGTTATTAACCTACTTAGCTATCGTAAACGGCCCCACTTTGTACCATGCTTGCTCCCAATTTCAAGTCTTGTGTTTCTATCCAAATTAGCGGGGCACACTGTCGCAAATCCGTGGCACACTGTCCTTGCAACGTGGGAATTTCCGTATTGGCACATCTACAAAGCCCGATCAAAGAAATATTGATGTTTAATGAATTTTAAATGTTCTTGTTGCTATTCCATCTATTCCCAATGGCACAGGGTCAGGTGTTTCATCCTCGTACTGGTTCTTTGTTGCCATAGAGGAATGAAGCTCCTGATCAAGAGCGCAAATCGCCGTTGTCAGGTAAGGTCTGAAATTTGCATACAGCTTCCTCCTCCGTCGCATATCAGGAGGATTTGTTTCTCCTTTGGGAGAATTTTTCGACAATGGGTACGATCAAGCACTTTTCCACAATATAGCTCCAAATTTTGATTTGTGCTGCCCAACGCCCGTCTTCCACAAGGCTCCGTTCCCCCAGCCCGTGCTAGCAAGGCACGTATGCCATGACTGTTCAATTATTTGCTTTTGTTTCAGAGGAGGAAAAGTCAAAGACCAAAGATCCTGTTCAATTCTTGGACATGTTTCTGAAATCCGGCAATCTGCATGATAAATGTTCTTCTGCAGCAATACAAAACGCTTTCAAGCCGATGCGATGACATTCCAAGAGAACACGTTGCTTGGAGCCATCAAAAGGGTCACCCTTGTTGCCTTGCAGAACTGCCTCCGGAAAAGCACTGGCCATCAATGCACTTGCGGAATCGGTGGGTACCACAATACCAACAGGAAGTTGGAAATCTCCGGCTGCACCCGGCACTTTGCCAAGCGGAGAAACGGATGTAGCAGTGATGTGTTCCCAGCTCGTTGCAGCGGCAACTGCAGTTATGTCCTACCAGTTATAAGTCAGTGAAATAACCCGCATAGAAATAGCCCTACAAATAATCACTTAAACCGGTAAGCAGCCTTACCTGTGCTGCATGCTTTCGTGGAACGCTATGCTGGTCACACGGGTAAGATGGTTTCATCTCCATGTCATGTTGCTTAAACCATGTTTTACCCCCTAAAATTTACTATATCTTATTCATAGCTTCAGCACTGTACAAGATGTTCCTGAAAGATGTGAACTTTAAACCATGTTAAAAGCCTGGTTTGTCTCTGTTACCCCCTGGTAACATAGCTATTGAAAATGGCACATTTAGTTGGTTGGTTTCCTTATCAGAGATTGTGGTTTTCCAGTCCACAATGTTAGCTTACCAGAGGGTGTATATATATATATTCTATAACAGTATATAGTTAGTCATCCTGAAGTAGATAGAATTAATATGGTTTTATGTTCAAAACTCATCTCATTTGAATGAAGATGTTCGAAATGTCCATATTCATTTATCTGTTAAACCAGGGTAAACCAGGGTGAACAAAACCAACCAGTTATAGGTTGGATGATAAACACCAAGAACTATTGTATAGATATCACAAACAATAGTGATCACCATAATAACCATAGTTTATCTACTTGGGGCTAACCAATCGAGAAACCATAGAGAAATAGGGATTTCACCAATCCAAAGGGGCATTTAATAGGGATTTATATGAATTTATAGCTGTGTAACTGCTAAACCATCTTCAAGCCCTAGGACAACACATCTTCCCACCCAGCCCCAGCCTCGGGTCGCTTGGGCGCTTGGAAGGATCCACGATGCATTGAGATGCAAGGGCCACACGGAAGTTCAAGAGAACCTGGCCGAAAACTCCGAAAACGTGGACGAAATATATGGGACATACCTGAGAACTCAATTGTGTGCAAAATCTCTTCTGTTTCAGGAATTTCTGCTTTTTGGAGCAAACTATATTTTTATTTTTTGTTTTCGAGCGTTTTTTTCGTATTGGTGGAACTTTGTGCCTAGGAACTATGATTAGCTGAATTTGTACGAAGAGCGTCACGGAAAAAGGCCAAAGTGGTTTTATGGCAATCAGGGCTGTCCAAAGGGATTCGACATGATTTGAAAGGCTGCATTGTGGATTGTACAGATCCCATGATGCAGCCTTTTTTAGTAGTCAAATCACAAACGCAGCCCTCGATGAAGCTCTGAGTGGACATGTTTCTTCTCCAATAGTGGAGATCGTCAAGAGCCCCTAGATGCGTTTTTCAAAAAAACAACCGGAACAAAAATGGCGTAAAAAACCGTTGCAACGGCGGAAGAACCCATTGAAACGGCGGAAAATAGCGTAGGAAACTGCCTAGACAAAACATGTGATCTTGATACTTTCAGAGTCGCATCTAGAGCCACGGTTTTGCACTTGGAACTGGACTGGTGCTCTTGGATGGTGGTTAGCTTTCATCAATGAAGTTCCTCCAGGGCTGGAAAACAGTTCTACTTAGGATGCAACACTTGGGTTTCCCCTGGAAACGGGCGTCGGTCAAAGCTTTAGTTCTCCATACATGGCTTTACCTTGGGTTTCCCCTGGAAACGGGCGTCGGTCAAAGCTTTAGTCCTCCATACATGGTTTTACCTTGGGTTTCCCCTGGAAACGGGCGTCGGTCAAAGCTTTAGTCCTCCATACATGGTTTTACCCGAAGATCATGACGTGTTTTTCTGTATGTGTGCATTCTCGTAGGAAGTAGCACGAGCGTTTTTTTCCCTGAAACGGCAATTTTTCGTTGAAACGGCATAAATAATTGCATTTCGGAAACCGGCAGAAATTTTGCACAAGTGGATTTTGCAGGTATCATCTTGATTTAATGGGATTTGTAATGTTTGGCATGCATATATATATAGCTGATTTCACAGTTCATGGATTATACAAACCATTTGCAAGATTCATGTGGGTTTTGTCTGACAATACAGCCTGTTACGCTGTTCCATCTCGTGCTTGCTCATACTCTTTCCGATGGAAACTGCCATGAATTGGGGACAGTCCCATGTCATGTAGTGGATAGACATAGCTCCAAATCCTAGGAAGCTTTATTTGCCAAGGATTCTTCAACCAAGTTTCACAAGGGTGGAAGGAAACCTCCAAAGGGACCTGAGACTCGACCTTTGATTACCAAAGCGTTGTGTATTACTATTCCCACCCAAAAAACACAGTTTTGGCCAAACAGGTTCAACATGGAAACGTGGTGGGCGGGAACTGAACGGTCCATTCATTCTGGCTGAATTAGATCAATTATGATTAATCCAGTATAAACTGAAAAGATCTGTTGTCATACTGGCATTTGGGGATTATTCCCCCATGTAAACCATCATTCCAGTGACGGAAAATGACGTGAGGTCAATATAACTGTTTCAGATATATTTCAGTTACATCACCATTTTATTACCTTAAAATGGTTGGTTATTACATCTAGTGACAACTCCAAATTACCATTTCTCCTATTAAATCGTAGTATACATCAAGTTCAATCCAGATATATTCCCCATCAAATCCCGTTGAATCCCATTGAAAAACCATTGAACCCCCATTTAAACCCCATTGAATCCCATGAAATCCACGATAAAAAACCTCAAACAAATCTGCCAATCTGCAGAGTTTCCGCCACTCGCCTCACCGAAAGGATGTTCCACAGAGTTTACCTGCAGAAAATGTGAGACCATGGTCGCAGAAGTTGATGATTCTGGGGAATCCAGAGTACAGTAAATAGCCTCCAGTAAATTCACAATCAGATTCTAGATGATTACAGTTTCAATATATTATGTTTATATATATATATATGTTTTAATGGCCCAATTATCAACACATGATTTTTGTGGCAGGCCCCTCGGAGGGCCCATTTTTTACCTGTAAATATCACTGCTTTCGTCAGGTTGGGACCAGTGTAAATTCCCCTGTCTGAGAGTCTGAAAATGGAATATATTGTAAACACCAAAAACTGCAATTTTAATGTGGATCATCAAATATCATCAACCATCAAATATGGGGTGTTTCAGTGTTTCCGCTCAGTTTTCAGTCGCTTCCCCGCAATGAAATTCATCGAATCCCTGTCGAAACAGCTGGTAGATGGTCAGTTTGGTCATTCGTTGTCAGCACCATTCCTCTCTTGCGGGCTTGCAGAATGTCAACTTAAACAACTTGAGATCAACTGAAACATGACAAAGATCTCAGCACTAAACCAAGTATAATTATAACCCCGTCTGGGAATAGAAATAAACAGTATTCAACAGTGGTATGATGCAATCGAGGGTCAAAAACTACAGCGGATTCTCATGAAAATCAACCCAGAGATGGATCCAAACACTGCCTGCCTGAGAAGGCACTTAACCCCTGAAATCATACCAAGTACTTCCTAAGCAAATACTTGCATCCATAGGGAACAGGTCATAACCCTATTCTGTTATAACATGTTATAATTCTGTTTAGGCCTGGTAGTATTCAACAGGCTCCACTGTGACCCCCCATGTCAAACACGCCTCCAAAACCCGTGGTGCGAAAGATTTTGGGCGATCTTTGCCCACAAATTGGAGGAAATAGTCCTTAGCATCACATCGTTGGCATTCCACTCATTGGCAATAAGAGTGGTACCATCAAATTACAATTAAGAATAATTAAGACATAAACACATCCCATCTATTAGTCGAATAACTGGTTATCAAGAAGGTGTGGGCAAATTCTCTTTACAAACCATCATTCGCATCATTCACAGTGGGGCCCCAGTGAGGTTCGTATGATTCGTCTGGAATCATCCAGGAAAGTAAGTCGTGGTCCAATAAATATACCCAACAATGGCGAGGTGAACATATCAGTTTCATGTATTCAATGGCTGTTTCAGGAACCTAAACTAGAGGTACCTATCACAGATACGGCCTTAGTAAAGGTTGTGTAAGGGAATATCAAAACCCACAAAATTTAGCCGAACATATATCATATTATATGGTACAGTAGTGTACAGTACCTCCTTTTTAAGGTCCTGAAATTCCCGTCTAGATGTCTGAATTTCCGTATAAATTCAGCATTCACTGGGATTTGGATTTAGCATTAAAAATACACACACACACACAGTGTCTAGGTACAGTTGGTACAGTAACTTGTTTGAACATAAATTTCGGCGGTATCCCCAACAGCCGGGCCCACTTCCCATATGCTCCACCATGTATGGAATATTTACCAACACTTGCCGTAAAAATCACCCAAATGTCGCTAAACAATCCCTGTGTGCATTCTGCAGGGTAGTTGTGCCCTCTAAACCGTTTACAAACACAGCCTTATACTACAAACCACCAACCAGATATTCATTTATCAGTAGTACGGAAACATATAGGAGAGGTTGGTTGTTGCGACTCACGGATGGCAGAGCGAATCCACTGATGGACCGAAAGGTGGTTGGCGTTGTGTTTTCTGGAGTGGCTGCAATGGTTGCAGTGGTCAATTCAACACAACTGCTGGATGTAGCGTGGTGTAGTGCAGTTGTAGTTGTAGTTGCAGGTGTAGCTGTAGTTGTAGTGTGGTGTAGTGTAGTGGAGCCGTAGCTGTAATGTAGTGTAATCTATCTATCTATCTATCTTTCTATCTATCTATCTAGCTATCCAGCTATCTATCTAATCTAATCTTATCTTATCTTATCTTATCTGACAATCTATCAACACACAAATCAATCAATCTATCAGTCAATCTATCTATCAATCATTCAATCAATCAATCAATCTATCTATCTATCTATCTCTCTCTCTCTCTCTCTGTCTGTCTGTCTGTCTATCTATCTATCTACCTGCAAGCTCGAAAACGAAGCTGTCTAAAGCATCTTCCCAAAACTGAAGATCTGATGCTCCAAAATGCAACCCTTCTCAGGAAATCAGCGCCCTGACCTCCTAACATCTCTGATGAACATGTCTCTTGTACTGCACCTGCTACGGAAAATGCATCTTTGCAGATCCTCTTGTTGTGATCACCATGTAAGCAAGTTTCAGTTACCTTGAAGTAAAATTCACCCACATAGTTCATGTGATCTTCATCTTCATAGTATTCAAGGTACTCCTCACACACCAGACGTGAATGACCCCACTCCAAATGTCCCACGCCTGCCATCATGTTTGGAAGTGCTACAAAACCCTCACGTTTTGCTCACTTCTGCCAAGGTGCACAATCCCTTGCGCCTACCAAAAAGTGGTCCGAACCTGGTGTGTTCTGTACATTTTGACTTCAAAATGTTCTTCGACAACAGGGTGCACTTTTTCGACATTGCAACTTCCAAAAGTGGTCCGGACCTGGTGTGTTTTGTACATTTTGGCTTCGAAATGTGCTTCGCGCCACAACGGCGTGCACTTTTTCGACATCTCAACTTCCAAAAGTGCTCCGAGAATGGTGTGTTCTGTACATTTTGACTTCAAAATGTGCTTCGCGCCACAACGGCGTGCACTTTTTCGACATTGCAACTTCCAAAAGTGATCCGAACACTTGGTGTTTTTAACATTTTGATTTCGGAAATGTTTCGCGCCTCAACGGCGTGCAATTTTTTATCTCTCATCTGGCCAGCTGGCTCCGCACCCGCCGCTTTAGCGAGCCTACTTTTCGACCCTCCGGAGCCACAAATCATTGGAAAAACACAGTGTTTCGCGACTTTGCTACCTTTTCGCGCACCTGGGTCTTCCTTCTTCTGAGACTTTCTCTTTTTTGATCTTCTTTCTTCTTCTCTTCTCTTCTCTTCTCTGACTCTTACCACCTCTGCTTTTCATCTGTCCATACTGTCGGAAGTTTGACTTCTAAACTTCCTTCGGTCAGTTCAAGAAGTTATATCCAAATATGAATGTTAAGAAGACCCACCAGTAAAAAAACAAATCCGATGTGGGACCCCCAGTGATGTTTGTTGGTTCATAAACCAAATTTTGTAACTATAGTTATCAGATGTTATCAGTGCCATAAACCATAGTTGTTGGACTTAGAAAACAACTTAGCAATCGTTTGGGGGCCCTACTATGAAACGAAGAAACACTATTTTTTTTTTTAAAAAAGTATAGTACATAGATGGTTAGTACATTTTACCATTGATAGTTTCTAACCAGTTGGTTGACCTTTTGTATTACCCTCTGGTAAACTAACATAACTATGGCATTTTAATTGGTAAATCAACATAACTCAACTATAAGTGTTATTTAAAAAAAATCTATGTTACCAGAGGGTAATCAGGCGGTGCAGTCCAGTGTCATATGTTCTCCTGCCAAACGGCGTAATGTCCTGGGTCATCGAAAACTATGCAGGGATTTCAGGCAGTTAAGGCCCAAAATACATCAACATACCACAAAGTGGGGCCCCCGTGGCCACGAAATCGCTAAGTTGGTGAACATAACTCCAATTTCACTATGGTTTACGGTACGCAAATAACGAACTAGTTACTGGGGTTTATAAACCAACAAGCATAGCTGGGGAAGGCCACATTGCAGTTTGTTTTTTGTTTATAAATGGTTATTATTTGTTTTTTAATGCCATAAATGGGGTGATTTCACGGACTTATAACTGGTATTTTGGGCCACTTGTAGGGAGCTCATGGAAATTGAGTTTCGAATTGGGGAGCGTGTAGATGGATTTGACGAGATTTAAATTGGGTGTGGGTCAACTTACCTTGTTTTGCACTGGGAACAAATCCAAACATTGGGGTTCAAACAAGAGAAATGGTGGTAACATGGGGATAGAACATTGATATAATGATAAGTCTCACTAAAATTCACTAAATCTCATCACATCCATGCTTTTCGCCAATTGAAGCCTATGTTGTCCCTATTTGTGGTGGTAACCATGGAAATTCGGAAATGCAATTTTCGATGTTACTACTGTATAGGAAATTCAGCTAATTGAGCTATTGAGTCGAAGCCTAACTGGAAATTTATGAAGCCTCACTAAACCCATCTGGAAACATGTAACCATGGAAATTCGAATATGTCACAGAGTCATTGGTGGTAAACGGCCTAACATGCCTTAACTGTCCTAGATCTTCCCAGCGCAAACTCGGCTCCTGGTTGAATGTTTCATAGTTCTGCAAGGCACTGCTGCCCTGATCGCCCAACAATTCGTCCTGCAAAAAACGGCTGGTACTTCGCCCCGTTCCACAGCTGTGGGTCCCCCCAGATGTTGTTGTTTTAGATCACCATTATAATCAATTATATGCCATCAATATCCCATAATATATATATATATATATCCTATCATGTGGGCCCCCAGTTATGTTTTTGGTTTAGAAACTCTAGTAACTATAGTCATAAGTACCATAAACTAGAGTTACTGAAGTTATGTTCACCAACTTAGCTATCTAGGGGGGGCCCAACTTTGAAGATGTCATCACTTTATGCAGTTAAGGCCGATTGCCATTTATGAATGATTGTCTGTATTAGATGGGGCTATAAATCCGCAATTGGGGTTATAACTGACTTAAAACTTGTACAAGGCCATACGTGTGGGAATGTTATGGTAATATAATGGGAATGCAATGTGAATATCATAGTATGTTGGTGAAACAATGGGTATTATCATATTCATAATATCTCCGACATGTTTCAAAATATTACAATAATTTCCACAGTATCATAATACCAATAATATCGCCAACACTTTATCCCATAATATGGTGACATAATGGGATAGGATTGGATTTAGTATTTCATAGGATAGGACAAAAATACAACCATCTTCTGGTGAGTTTGGTAATAATATCGTGAGATATTCCATCGGATATGGATATATATATATATATATATACCTATGTATATATAGATATATAAATGACATATGTATGTATGTATGTATGTATGTATGCATGTATGTATGTATGTATGTTTGTATGTATGTATGTATGTATGTATATATGATATATGTATGTATATATATACATACACACATGTGGGTCCCACCAGTCCCACCAGTTATGTGAACGTTGGTCAACAAAAGCCCCAGTAACTGTAGTTATAGGTACCATAAACCAGTTCGTGAAATTGGAGTTATACACCAACTTAGCTATCGTAAACGGGGGGGCCATTGTATATATAATTATATAACCAACAACATCCAACTCGATATGTCTGAACGGACTGCTGTAGCCGCAATTGATGGCCATTATTCATAATTTATCACGGCCAAGATTGGAATTTGGTATTCAAGTATGATTCCAAAATGCATATTTCCTTCATATTTCCCCAACATTGGCTAACGTATTCATCCAAAATCCACCGGGAAAGACTTGGAACGGCATCGGAATTTTCCGTTGAAGTTTGCCACAAAATTAATCCCGTGGAATTCTATTGGACCTACATTGCCCTCACGTAGGCCGAAAAATGTGGGACCCATTACTTCCAATTTGGGTTCCTGAAATGGCCATTGCATACATGATACATGATTGGTGATTACAGATTACAGGGAATGGAAAACTACCTGGGTTATTGGTGATCATTCCTAGCCATAAAATGGAACTGCTTTCAACCAACTAGTAAAATCAAAATGGATAGGGGGATCTTTCATGGCTCAACTGATGTTGGATGTGATACTGTGGATGGTCGCGAAAATCCTTTATTTACAGGTTTTCAACCATCCTTTCGGTGGTGCAGGATTTCACAACCATCCACAGTAGTACTGCTAGTAATTCCCTAAATATATATATATATCTAAATATATAAATATAATATATATAATATAATTTGCCTATATGGGAAGTTATGGCGAGTTGAGATTATAATGTAAAATTTATTTTCTTGTGTTTTTTGATAATTTTGAAATGTGAAACATTCCGGGAAGATGAGGGCCTCAGAGAAAATGAGGAAGACCTTTGGGGAGGTTTCGGGAGGATGAAAACAACATGATGTGTTCTTGGTGGCTCATCCCACTTAGTAAGTGGGTTATAACCCCAGTTGTAAATGGGATAAGTAGGGTTCATCCACTTATAATTGGGGCTATAACCCATTTACTAAGTGGGATGAGCCACCAAGAAAGTCAAAAGAAACGAATAACCTCCAGTAAATTAACATAGACCCTGGCAGACAGGGGTTGGAAGACTAGTTTCCACTGAAAATTGTTCTTTTCAGGGTCTATGTTAATTGACCAGAAGGTAACATATATATATATATATATACATACACACATTGACATACATTCGACATACATGACGACATGGAACAATGCAAACCAGAACAACATAGAAAGTAAACTGTCAAGATGTGAGTCACTGAAATCACTGCGCATTTCCTGGAGAAGATAATGAGACACAACTCTGAAAAAACTATGCACCTAATCTCTCTAATCATGTTCCGAGAATTGACCTGCGCATGTGAATATATATATATACACCTATATATATATTTAAATCTATCTATTTATATATATATATATAAAAGTTTCACACATGAAGTTTGTTGTTACAATCATCCTGGAGAAGAAAACATATATATATACATCGAAATGTGATAAAAGGGGAATATCTGTGAACACGCCATCTTCTATCAACTTCATGATGATGAATATATGCAGAAAACACCATGCATCGCAGCCGAAATTTCGCCTGGGACAGGTAGGTCAAGAGCATGGCATGAATTTGATAAAACCTCAGGGCTGCGCTGGATGCTTGATGAATGTCTAAAAACTCGGAAAACCCCAAGAACATATGAATATATATATATATATTATAAATAAGGTGTCTGAGAGATCATTCAAAATACATACCATTATACTCTGTATATTGTGTTTTGGTGTAATATATCTAATGTCAACCCTGGATTAATAGACCCCTGGGCTGTTTAATTGGGAGCGTACCATTTAAGTATTAGATTATGACTATTGGAGGAGTACCCCCTAATTAATAAACCATGGTATATTAATCCGGGGTTGACATTATATACAATGACATACACCGCATGTAATATGTCTACATTATACATATGTTCCCGGATGTGATGCTTTGAGCAATGTTGATCAGAAGCGTCGGAATTCTGCTACTCTGCACTAGCAACACACTACTTTAAAGGCCAGGAACGAAGAAACATTTGCCAATTCCGATCCAAATCTCTGGTTCCTGTTGCTTTGATCAGGGATGACCTGGAGTTTACACCTCTGACACCGATTCATTGCAGAAATTGGCGCCGGTTCCCTCAAGTGAAAGTCACTGCAAGTGAGCGCATCAGAAAGCAACCCAGAGTTCAACGTCCCAAGAGAGCGCACCTGTTGAAGACACAGCAGGGCAGTGCACGTCAGAACTAGAAGGCGCACTCCTAGAACCTAGTACACTACGTCACTACGTTCAACAGCAGCAGCAGCTACCCACACCGCATGCGAAGCAACCAAGCTACAGTTGACACAAGGGGATCGGTGAGACCAGAGAGATCAGTGACTGTGGGCAAGTCAGCCATCAGAACAGTCACAGTGGACCCGCGCATGGTTCAAGCATCGTTCATCTGCCAGCCTTGGACTTCATCCATTTGGGTTACCTGGGTTTGTCTGAAAATGAACTAAATGTAGGCACTGCTCAACATAGCCCTAGAAATCCCTACTCAGATTGCCGTGTTTGAGAAAATCACCCACACCCACATGTGATGACACCGGAATGCAAAAAAAATGGTATGGTCCAAACTGGGTACTTAAAGAACTCATGCATGATTCAGACTTAAGATAAAACATCAAAGAACAAGAAAAAAACAGTTCCTGCCCTTTGATGATTACTGTGAGGGACAGGCACTTAGAATATGAAAAATCTTTTACCAGAGATAGAATACGGTCTACGGACACTGTTCTAAAAGCCAACGCATCTGGAGTTAGAATATGGCACAAGTGCAGTTAGAATATGAGCATTATGAATCATACATACCCAAAACAATTGATCATCCAATTGTCTAGACTCCAAGCCCAAATCCAAGAATCGCACCTCCAACATGATAAACTAACACATAGTTGCAATAATTTGCACTTATCATACATATAGATTACTCAAGCAGACCAGGAGATAGAATATGATTTTTTTAGCTCACAGATACAAGTTTTCCCGAGGTTGGCTGGTACTTTAAAACTTGTTTGTTTTCTTTGTGAACTCTTGTGGTGAAAAGTGCAGTTAGAATATGGATAGGTTTGGATGGTTTTTTTCCCTCACTCACTTCGCAACAAACAAGCAGCACCACACAACCGCACAAAATGCCAGCAAACAACTTGCGCAATGCAGTTTTGACCATATTTGTTCTTGCATGGATCCTGTCCTGTTTTCGAACGTGGTGACAGAAACGCGTACAGTAGACGATGTTGGTCAAGGCTTTCACGAGGTCGGTCGATACGGTAAAACTTGTTTGTACTCTTTGTGAATTCCGGTGGTGAAAAGTGCAGTTAGAATATGGATAGGTTTGGATTTTTTTTCATCACTCACTTCGCAACCAACACCAGCAGCACCACACAACCGCACAAAATACCAGCAAACAACTTGCGCAATGCAATCTTCACCATGTGTGTTCTTGCATGGGTTCTGTCCTGTTTTCCAACATGCTGAAAGAGACACATACAGTAGATTATGTTGGTCAAAGTTTTCAATAAGGTTGGCTGGTACTTTAAAACTTGTCTGTTTTCTTTGTGAATTCTGGTGGTGGAAATGCAGTTCGAATATGGATGTGTTTGGATTGTTTTTTTTCATCACTCACTTCACCACCAACACCAGCAGCACCACACAAACGCACAAAATACCAGCAAACAACTTGCGCAATGCAATTTTCACCATGCTTGTTCTTGTATGGGTTCTGTCCTGTTTTCCAAAATGCTGAAAGAGACACATGCAGCAGATTATGTTGGCCAAAGTTTTCCCGAGGTCGGTTGGTACGGTAAAACTTGTTTGTTTTCTTTGTGAACTCTGGTGGTGAAAAGTGCAGTTAGAATATGGATAGGTTTGGATGGTTTTTTTCCCTCACTCACTTCGCAACCAACACCAGCAGCACCACACAACCGCACAAAATACCAGCAAACAACTTGCGCAATGCAATTTTCACCATGTTTGTTCTTGCATGGGTTCTGTCCTGTTTTCCAACATGCTGAAAGAGACACATACAGTAGATTATGTTGGTCAAAGTTTTCAATAAGGTTGGTTGGTACGGTAAAACTTGTTTGTTTTCTTTGTAAATTCTGGTGGTGGAAAATGCAGTTCGAATATGGATGTGTTTGGATTGTTTTTTTTCATCACTCACTTCACCACCAACACCAGCAGCACCACACAACCGCACAAAATGCCAGCAAACAACTTGCGCAATGCAATTTTCACCATGCTTGTTCTTGCGTGGGTTCTGTCCCGTTTTCCAACATGCTGAAAGAGACACATGCAGTAGATTGTGTTGGCCAAAGTTTTCCCGAGGTCGGTTGGTACGGTAAAACTTGTTTGTTTTCTTTGTGAATTCTGGTGGTGAAAAGTGCAGTTATAATATGGATAGGTTTGGATGTTTTTTTTCCATCACTCACTTCGCAACCAACAATGTAACAAGCAGCACCACACAACCGCACAAAATACTAGCAAACAACTTGCGCAATGCAATTTTCACCATGCTTGTTCTTGCATGGGTTCTGTCCTGTTTTCCAACATGCTGAAAGAGACACATACAGCAGATTATGTTGGCCAAAGTTTTCCCGAGGTTGGCTGGTACTTTAAAACTTGTTTGTTTTCTTTGCGAACTCTTGTGGTGAAAAGTGCAGTTAGAATATGGATAGGTTTGGATGGTTTTTTTCCCTCACTCACTTCGCAACAAACAAGCAGCACCACACAACCGCACAAAATGCCAGCAAACAACTTGCGCAATGCAGTTTTGACCATATTTGTTCTTGCATGGATCCTGTCCTGTTTTCGAACGTGGTGACAGAAACGCGTACAGTAGACGATGTTGGTCAAGGCTTTCACGAGGTCGGTCGATACGGTAAAACTTGTTTGTACTCTTTGTGAATTCCGGTGGTGAAAAGTGCAGTTAGAATATGGATAGGTTTGGATTTTTTTTTCATCACTCACTTCGCAACCAACACCAGCAGCACCACACAACCGCACAAAATACCAGCAAACAACTTGCGCAATGCAATCTTCACCATGTGTGTTCTTGCATGGGTTCTGTCCTGTTTTCCAACATGCTGAAAGAGACACATACAGTAGATTATGTTGGTCAAAGTTTTCAATAAGGTTGGCTGGTACTTTAAAACTTGTCTGTTTTCTTTGTGAATTCTGGTGGTGGAAATGCAGTTCGAATATGGATGTGTTTGGATTGTTTTTTGAAACTCACTTCACCACCAACACCAGCAGCACCACACAAACGCACAAAATACCAGCAAACAACTTGCGCAATACAATTTTCACCATGCTTGTTCTTGTATGGGTTCTGTCCTGTTTTCCAAAATGCTGAAAGAGACACATGCAGTAGATTATGTTGGTCAAAGTTTTCAATAAGGTTGGCTGGTACTTTAAAACTTGTCTGTTTTCTTTGTGAATTCTGGTGGTGGAAATGCAGTTCGAATATGGATGTGTTTGGATTGTTTTTTTTCATCACTCACTTCACCACCAACACCAGCAGCACCACACAAACGCACAAAATACCAGCAAACAACTTGCGCAATGCAATTTTCACCATGCTTGTTCTTGCATGGGTTCTGTCCTGTTTTCCAACATGCTGAAAGAGACACATACAGTAGATTATGTTGGTCAAAGTTTTCAATAAGGTTGGTTGGTACGGTAAAACTTGTTTGTTTTCTTTGTAAATTCTGGTGGTGGAAAATGCAGTTCGAATATGGATGTGTTTGGATTGTTTTTTGAAACTCACTTCACCACCAACACCAGCAGCACCACACAACCGCACAAAATGCCAGCAAACAACTTGCGCAATGCAATTTTCACCATGTTTGTTCTTGCGTGGGTTCTGTCCCGTTTTCCAACATGCTGAAAGAGACACATGCAGTAGATTGTGTTGGCCAAAGTTTTCAATAAGGTCGGTTGGTACGGTAAAATTTGTTTGTTTTCTTTGTGAATTCTGGTGGTGAAAAGTGCAGTTATAATATGGATAGGTTTGGATGTTTTTTTTCCATCACTCACTTCGCAACCAACAAGCAGCACCACACAACCGCACAAAATACTAGCAAACAACTTGCGCAATGCAATTTTCACCATGCTTGTTCTTGCATGGGTTCTGTCCTGTTTTCCAACATGCTGAAAGAGACACATACAGCAGATTATGTTGGCCAAAGTTTTCCCGAGGTTGGCTGGTACTTTAAAACTTGTTTGTTTTCTTTGTGAACTCTTGTGGTGAAAAGTGCAGTTAGAATATGGATAGGTTTGGATGGTTTTTTTCCCTCACTCACTTCGCAACAAACAAGCAGCACCACACAACCGCACAAAATGCCAGCAAACAACTTGCGCAATGCAGTTTTGAACATATTTGTTCTTGCATGGATCCTGTCCTGTTTTCGAACGTGGTGACAGAAACGCGTACAGTAGACGATGTTGGTCAAGGCTTTCACGAGGTCGGTCGATACGTTAAAACTTGTTTGTACTCTTTGTGAATTCCGGTGGTGAAAAGTGCAGTTAGAATATGGATAGGTTTGGATTTTTTTTTCATCACTCACTTCGCAACCAACACCAGCAGCACCACACAACCGCACAAAATACCAGCAAACAACTTGCGCAATGCAATCTTCACCATGTGTGTTCTTGTATGGGTTCTGTCCTGTTTTCCAACATGCTGAAAGATACACCTACAGCAGATTATGTTGGCCAAAGTTTTCCCGAGGTCGGTTGGTACGGTAAAACTTGTTTGTTTTCGGTTTGAACTCTGGTGGTGAAAAGTGCAGTTGGAATATGGATAGGTTTGGATGGTTTTTCCCTCACTTACTTCGCAACCAACACCAGCAGCACCACACAACCGCACAAAATACCAGCAACCAACTTGCGCAATGCAATTTTCACCATGTGTGTTCTTACATGGGTTCTGTCCTGTTTTCCAACATGCTGAAAGAGACACATGCAGTAGATTATGTTGGTCAAAGTTTTCAATAAGGTTGGTTGGTACGGTAAAACTTGTTTGTTTTCTTTGTGAATTCTGGTGGTGAAAAGTGCAGTTAGAATATGGATGTGTTTGGATGGTTTTTTTCCATCACTCACTTCACCACCAGAACCAGCAGCACCACACAACCGCACAAAATACCAGCAACCAACTTGCGCAATGCAATTTTCACCATGTTTGTTCTTGCATGGGTTCTGTCCCGTTTTCCAACATGCTGAAAGAGACACATGCAGGAGATTGTGTTGGCCAAAGTTTTCAATAAGGTCGGTTGGTACGGTAAAATTTGTTTGTTTTCTTTGTGAATATGTTCATATTCTATCTGTGGTGGTTTTTTTCCGGGAAATTCTAACTGTCGTAAAAAAAAATAATCCTAGATTTTTTAGGTTAAAAGGAAATCCATTGATTCCAAATTCTAACTGCTGGTCTCCCACTGTAATCCTTATTTGGATCATCCTACGAATGGTAACTGCCGAACTGCTGAATGACATTTAACTGCTTGATCACCATATAGTTAAAAGCCAGTTATATGCATATATACTTAAAAATATTTAATAACCATATAGTTATAAGCCAATTATATATACATATATACAAATGTAATTGCACATATATGGGAAAATGAAGCTGGTGAGAAAATCCCCCATTTGGACGTCATTCATCCTCCATCCATTTTTCAGTGCACCGCAGTTAAGGCCGGAAAATATACATGTTTTTTGTTTTAAATGGGTGTAAATTGTTTTAATATAAATGATAAACGGTTTTATATATATATATGTATATTGTAATGAGTATAAACGGTTATAAATGGTTATAATTAAGTGGTTACTTCTTTGGTGGTTTCTATGAGGCTATTTATCTTCATAAATAGGCCCTTTTTCACTCACTGAGAATCTCTTTTTTCAAGGGCCAGAAGTGCAGGATGCCATCCGCCCGTCCCAGCACGTCCCAGCAACTTGCGGGCGTTGGTCTGTTTGGTCTCCGCATAGATGTGCGCGGCATTGATACGATTCCTGGGGATATTATGGGGATATTATGCAAGGTGGTGCCCCCCCAGTGATGTGAACGTTGGTCTATAATCCCACTAACTAGTTCCATATATCTACCACAAGTCATAGTGAAATTAGAATTATGTGAACCACAACTTAGCGATTTCGTAAATGGGGGCCCCACTTTGTGGGGATAATGTCTATTTCTAATAGTAATGGGAGATCCTCATTGATTATAATTATCTCCTATTATTTGTAATCCCCATCATAAATAGTAATAATCCCCATGGGGATATTATGGGGATATTATGGGGATATTATGGGGATATTATGGGGATATTTAGTACTAGATTAGAAATATAATCAATGGGAGATCTTCAGGATCCGATTCATTGGAGGTAGTAAAAACAATGTACAGTATTAAAAAGGCCTATTTTTTAGGCTTAAATTTCAGGGAATATCCCCAGAAAATATGGCCAAACATATGGTACGTTTACGTACCTCCATGTATTGGATCCTGAAATTCCCAAAGTGATCATACTGCTTATAGTAACCCGAATGGTGCCGCCTCCGAGTTTTTTTGGTTGTCTACCAGAAACCCAATGTGGGGCCCTCCAGTTATGAGTTGGTTTGTAACCCCCATGAATACTCTAGTTACAGTATAAGTACCATAAACATCCATAAACCCTAGTTTGGGGAGTTATTTAAACCAATTTATATAGCTACCTAGGAGGCCCTAGAACAAGTACAGAGAAAAACAGTAGTTGGCTTACTTATAGATCCACTTGACTTACTTGTAAACCCACTTATAGTATAAATGGCTAAATAATTAGTTGACTTACTGTAAATGTGAGGCAACACATTGTAGTTGTGGCCCATTTAATTTTCGGGATAATCCACTTGCCGTGGACTTACCAACCAGGATTAACAAGTTCAGGCCCCCAAATACGATAGCTAAGCTGACTTCTAACTTGGTTACCATTTTTTTGTGGCAAAAATATCTGTAGTATTCATGGAGTTTATAGACTAACCCACATTACTGAGTGGGCCTCACCTTGTATTATACACATATATATATATACAATATTTATACGAAATATAATATATATATATATATATCAATTGTATATTGTATATATAATGTGTTAATTCCGGGACGTTGACATGACAGCGGGGGTTCACCAGATTTTTTTTTGGACCAAAAGCTGCTTGGTTCCATGGCACTTACAGTACAATTCCTCCATCCACACCGGATCAGAATTTGTTCATCAGCATTTTCAACTCATTTCAATTCAACAATGGGAATAGTTTCTCCTAATTGTTTTGCATTTCTGTATTGATTTGCCATGTTTCTACAACCTCAGGGCAGTTGTTGGATATTTGTCAACAACATCGCACCACAACCAGTTGGAATTTTCCCTATGCACAATCCCCAACCAAGGCCGATAGGTCACAACACCTCGCGCTCAACACAGCGAGTTGCCAATCGCGGAAGCCCCATGCAAAGATCATAGGACGGGGAGCCAAGTTGAGAAGATTCCCTGCGCCGCTGCGCCCCCAGGGAACCCAGGTGAAGATGGTGAGAAAAATCGGCTGATTTTTTTTTTTTATGAGGTCAATCTGCTAATGGGGTGAGCTGATGCTGATGAGCTTCACTATGAACTGTATTCATGATAAATATTGGATGATATCCCTATGTCATGTGTTTCGCAAACTAAAAGCAAGTATTTGGCCACTACCCATCAGCAAGTTTTATCCAGGAATTAGCATCCAAGTAGGCTTCAAATGGGAATGATCTTGCTTTGCCAATCTTTGTCAGGCTGAATGCAGATCTTAGAGGCTTTCCCATACTGGTTTTGGCTGTGTAAGCACTGTAAGAAATACCCTCAGGTAATTTAACAGTTCGCTATTGAAAATGGCCCATTTATAGTTGATTTACATATTAAAGATGGTTATTGTCCAGTCGGTTTTTTGTATGTTTACCAAGAAGGGTAAAGAGCAAGCGTTCAAAAATCTTCAGATCTTGATTAGCTCCCACAAAAAAAACACGTCTACAATCGACTATAAATGTTCGATACTTTTTAATGGTTCGATCGGCTCGTTTGATCCTGCCTTTATACACAGTTTCAAAACGCTGGGTGAAACCTCAATTTTTTTGGTGCCAAATGATCACTGGTGAACGTCCTTCACGTAACCTTTAGAAAAGTCATGTCCCCGATTCCTGGCTTATCCCATCAACAAAAACCGGGCATTAAACTCCGGTATGAAAACCACTTATCAACTGGGCTCCTCCAAATATCTTGCCGAAAACAACTCCTGGTTGACTGGAAAGCAATAAGCTATGCGATGCCAAAAATCACCATGTTCGGTCTCAAAATCGTCATTGTCTCCATCTTTTGGGCGGTATTAACCTGTATTCACCGTATTTCACAGTTAAGGCCCTTTACCAGTTATAAGTACTAAGAAAACCCATGAAAACCCCATTTATAGAATGTTTTTTATCCCATAGAAGTAACCAGTTAGTTCACTAATAGCCATGGCCATAACTGCAGGAATGTTCAAACATAGATCATGCAAAGTTAATAACACATGGTAAAAATTATAAGATCATCAGGGTAATAGCCAACCTGTTTTTTTGTACGTTAACCCTGCAGGCCAAACCAGGCGACGTCGCCTTCCAACCAGGTGGCACCACCCTCCATCATTACACCCGAACTGTGGCCAAATCCTTGGAACGAGCCGACGCTTTCCGAGACAAAAACGAGCCGAAGGTGACATGACCGCGACGACAACGGTCGAAAAAATGACGCATGTTGATTTACTTCATGATGTTTGTAATTAAATATATATATATATATGAATATATATATATATAATATAAATTTATGAATATAAATATATATATATATATTATGCCAAAAAATACATTGTGTTTTGACAAGTATGTGATTACAATTACTAATCATCGTTATGATTATATACATTATACTTCATTAACATATTTTCATCAGTTTGTCAAACACGAAATCGGATCGCATTGAAACGAATGTTCAACTTGGAATTGTCCCAAAAATGTTGATTGATAAATATTGAGAAGAATAAATAAGCCCTATCCTATCTCCTGAAAATACTTGTTGGATCTGGTTGGTTAATATGTGTTCCTATTATGGGTAGCAAGAATCCCCGAGCAACCAGGTAGTTTAACCTCCTAAAATAATCTATAATATTCAATCAACAAGGCTACTTGGTGGTTCATCCCACTTAGTCAGTGGGTTATAACCCTAGTAGTCTTAATGATCTTAATGGCTGACATCAACCATCTGGGGGGTCCACTAAAACCATCCAAAACCTGGAACTCAAATGGCGATAGTGGCTAGTTAATTCATACAGTTAAGGCCCGAAATACAAGTTATAAGTACTAAGGAAACCTCATTTATAGAATGTTTTTTATCCCATAAAAATAACCAGTTATAACTAATAAATGACCATAACTGTATGATTCCCACAATGTATTACTGGTTGGTGGTTGACCTACCCCTCTGAAAAATGATGGAGTTCGTCAATGGGAAGGATTATCCCATATATGAAATGGAAAAGGAAAAACGTGTGAAACCACCCACCCGATTATGATCTTCCCCAATATAAAAACGGTGATCAAAATCCCCTACAGACATGACCCGAAATAGCAGTTATAAGTCAGTAAGTCACCCCATTTATGAAATGATAAGCCCATGTATATGGCCATTTATAACTGGTTGGTGGTTCCAACCCCTCTGAAAAATATCAAAGTCAGTTGGGATTATGAAATTCCCAATATATGGAAAAAATGTTCCAAACCACCAACCAGATAACCATTTATCACTGCTATTTCGGGCCAAAGAACTATCATCAACCAGAGGCTGCTGGCAGCCACTGCGCCACAGAAACGGGCGGCCAAGTGGCCCCCCTGAATCACATGCGCCAATTCATGGGCGAAGGTATTGGCAAGGGCATAAGGATTGGGATTCCTCGGTGTCCGCAGAGATCAGGCCCACCTTGTACAGTTAAGGCCCGAGTTATACCAGTTATAAATGATTCTCAATGGCTATTTCTATAGGGTTATAATTCCATAAATGATGTTATAACCGACTTATAACTGGTAAAGGGCCAAAACTGCAGTTTTAAGTACTAAGAAAACACCCTCAAAATAGAATGTTTTTTTCCCATAGAAATAGCCAGTTATAACTAATAGCCATGGCCATAACTGTAGAGATTCAGATTGGTCAGAAAATTTGGGGTCCAAATCAAGCTACCAGAAATCGAGAAAAACCTGACAGATTTCCCTTCATAGCGATGACATGCAATGACAAATGCCAAAATAGTATTACTGGTTGGTGGTTGACCTACCCCTCTGAAAAATATGAAAGTCAGTTGCGATTATGAAATTCCCAATATAAGGAAAAATAAAAAATGTTCCAAACCACCAGCCAGATTATATATGATGTTCAGATCAGAAGCTCCATGAGGATTGCCAGCCATCTTATTAAAGGGTACAAGTACAAAATCGCCCCACTTTTAGGGGTATTGAAGTTTGAGACACACTCACATCGAAAATATGGGTAGGTTTTCCCATTGATACAAACCAATGTTGGATGATTTTGGCGTCCCATTCTAGGAAACCTCCACGTGTCTTGTACGTTTTGTGTTTCACTTCCTGTGGTCCTGTTGAATTGAGGTTGGGGCGTCGTACAAGAAGAAACTTGACCCTGATTGTGATTGCAAGTACAGTTATGGCCATGGCTATTAGTGAACTAAGTGGTTATTTCTATGGGATTATACATTCTATAAATGGGGTTTTCTTAGTACTTATAACTGGTAAAGGGCCTTAACCGTAAGAAGGTTGACGTGCCATTATTCGGAGGATTTTGCCGAAGACATCTGAAGACCATGCAGTGTCTGGTAACTTCAGTTCAATTACCACTTTTCAGGACGGGAGTGTTTCATCAATGTACTGTGCTGCTCACTCCATCAGAGTTTGGTGTGCCAGCCAGTGCGGTTGATCTGACCATTGTCACCTTAGAATGTGGGGCCCCCTAGTTATAAGTTGGTTTATAATCCCCAGTAACTATAGTTATAAGTACCAAAACCATAGTTATTGGAGTTAACCAACTTAGCTATCATAAATCAGCTATAAATCCCATGAAATCCCCATGTTCCTATGGTTTTTACTATGGTTTTTCCTATGGTTTTCCCATGAAATCACTTTGTTAGAATGTGGGGCCCCCGATCGCTAAATTGGTGAACATAGCTGGGGCTCCTTGCAGAGATTCATGGTTTTTAGCCAACAATATTGTGACTGGGCCCACCTTGTACAGTTAAGGCCCGAGTTATACCAGTTATAAATGATTCTCAATGGCTATTTCTATAGGGTTATAATTCCATAAATGATGTTATAACTGACTTATAACTGGTAAAGGGCCAAAACTGCAGCTATAAGTACTAAGAAAACCCCATTTATAGAATGTATAATCCCATAGAAATAGCCAGTTATAACT
>CAMXCT020003518.1:0-62462 GCA_947184155.2 Cladocopium goreaui
ATGCCTTCCAGCTGCGCCATATCAGGTCGTCCTTCTGCAAGGGCAACTCGTGTCCAGTGCGAATAGTTGTGTTGTGCAGTGCCTAGGTATGCTCTCCATCCTGTGACATGCGTGATTGCAAAGCCTCGTTGCCTGAGCAGTTTGATGTCATAGTTTGACGGGTTCCATACACAAAGCTTGTCATCTGTATGGTGGATGAGGTGGATCTGTCGATGCTGAGACATGCTGCTGTGCGTCGTAAGCAGCGATGGTGGCAGAGCAATGGCTGCTAGTACGGCTTTGCCTTCAATGTCTGGGAACTCCGAAAGGATGGTTTCCCATACCATCCCTGCGTACGAGCCAGCACTGTGTCCTCGAATGAAGAGAGCGCCTACCATGTATCCTGTTGATCTCAGAAGATCTACCGGGCGGATTTCAGGGGGCAGGCATACTCCGACCAGCGGATGGGCCACTAATAACTTAGTGAAAAGCCGCAGGCCATGCATATACCCTGGCCACGGCGGTTTCCTATGTGCTGGGGTGATAGGACAGAAACGCAACAGTTTCATGGCTCGACTGATGATCTGTGCCTGCAGTTGGTCTGCAGTGGGCATTCCTAAGACACGGCACCAGGTGTGTGCACCTATGGGAAACATGGCAATGTGTAGCAGCAAATATTCTTGCGTGTGGGCAGTGCCTGCAATTGTGCCAGCTCTTGCATTCCAATCGTCTTGTTTGCTAAGGGATGGCCCATACACATGCGCTTCCTTTTTGCAAGCGAGCAGTATGTCCCAATCGTCATCGAGTTCTCCTCCACCCAACCCAGTGCACTGAACGTCCAGGGACCCTGGGTCAGCGTCATTGAGTTGCCAGGAGGTATTATCCATGACCATGATTTTCCAATCAGTGTATTTAGGATCTGCATGGCTAGCAAGGACTTCATTGGTGGCTAGTTCTGCATTGTTAGGGTCAATACCCAGTCGTCGTTGCAGTGCTTCCAGGAGAGGGAGGATCTGGGCAGTAGGGAGCTGGAGGCTCGCGTGCTGGCCGCAGAAGACATGGGCAGGTTCGCAAGCCTTGGGCCAGGGTGTGTGGTCATTGTTGTTATTAGGGGCTTCCACTGGCGTCCAAAGGCTCTGGAGCAGCAACACCTGCGTCTTGGTAAGACTGCGGTTTTGCGGGACATGCGGCTTGGCGACTATTTTACTCCCTCTAACGAAATCGCAGCCTGTGGGGTGTGTCCATAGCGGAGGTGCCTCCTCGACTCCTATGAGCGACACAGCAAGCGGTTGCAACCCTTTGTTTTGCCACTGCTGAAGTTGGTGTCCCAGGCCTACTTTACTCCCATGGAAGGCATGTACGATCGGCGGCAGGCTATACCCTATGGCTAGCTCTTTGCTCTGGAACAGCTTGTCTCCTGGGAGGCAGAGGATGGGAAAGTCGGCGGGGAAAACAGACATTGGGGAGAGTGCACCTTGCTCGAATATAGGGCGCGCCCAGGTAAGGAAGGGCGGGGGTCGCTCAACAAAGTCCGGTCTTAGGTATCGGCCATCTCCATGACGCGGCCATTCTCCTTGCTCCGGGATGGGGAATGCAATAGCTCCAGCCCATTCGCCTAGCATTGCCCATGCGTGTGTCCAGTCAAGCGGAGTTCTGGCTTTACATCCTAGTAGAGGGGTAAGGAGTAGTCCGCCTCTCATCGCCTCAGCGGGGTCTTCTGGCACAGTGGTTGTGGCTAGGAAACTGGCTCGGCTATCCTGGAGTGCAGTGACCCAATCATCTGCTGATCTGCGGTTGGCGGGGTGGGCGATTCTTCTTGCTTTCGGGGCGGGTGCATCACTAGGAGCGGAGCCTTGGGCAGCAGACAGTGGCATGGGTGCTTCCTGGGTGGCTTGGTCCATATTAACATCAACTTTATCAGTCGGGGTATGCCCTGTCACAATGATCAAGCCGGCATTGAGTTCAGCTTTGGCTTCCGTGCAAAGGAGCACTGCCGGTGGGCACTGGTTGGAACTGGCCATTGTGTTGTGTTGCATTGCTTCGGCTCTGCTTGCCTTGTCCGTCATAAGGTTGACTAGTTCGGCTATCTCATACAGCGAGGTCGGCACGCAGTCGGAGTCGATTAGTGCAAAATTTACGGTGGGAAACATTAGACACAGCGCCTCCAAGGCTGCAGCACCAGCCCAGGTATAGTGGACCTGATGCAAACCTGTGTCAGCATGGATGGGAAAATGGATGGCGGTGGTTTTTTCCCTGTAGGGGCCTGTGACTGCACATCTGCCTTTAATCCAGGGAGCGAAATGCGGCCAGTATGCTGGGGGATCAGTGCCTGCTAGTTTGCGGTTGTCCACATACACATACACGGTGGCATACTGTGGCAACCAGGAGAGATTATCCATTATCCACTGGAAGAGTGTCTTATGATGGACCTGGCTGGCTGCTGGTCGTCGGATTCCATTTCCTTCGTCCACCATGATTGCTGGATATGTCAGGGGTGACCGGGGCATGCGACAAGAGCCGACATCGGCCCATTTCCACCTTTGTTTGATATCGTCCATGCCGAGTGGAGTTGACACTTCTTTTTCCGAGAGGAAAAGTCCATCGAGCTGGTGGCTCATTTGTGAGACCCCATCTACATCAGAGAAATCGATAGGTGCGGCAATTTCCCACTTCTCCTTTGGGGGAGGCTCAGTCCCTTGTTGGAAATATGGAACGTCATCATCTGTTTCGAGGGCGTCAAAGTATTCTGTGTCGCTGTCCACTGACACATCCTCGACTGTTTTGTCTGGGGCGGTTGGTTCCGTTGGTTCGATATCTGTATCTGAGTCGTCAGGGTTAGGCGACGCCAGTGAAATGAACCTGTTCGGTGTCATAAGCTGCTGTAACATGCTGGCGCAAGCTTGACCCTGAACAACCGGTACCCGGGTGTCAGGTGTCAAGTGACAAGCCGGAAATAGTGGATACTCTCAGGGTAGGGAGTGCAAAATGTGTCGACTGGATTGGCAAAACTTGGGAAAACCCGAACACCCGGCACCCGGGGTCGGGGTTCCCCGTGGCGGGGCCAGTCGTTGGAAGT
This sequence comes from Cladocopium goreaui, assembly GCA_947184155.2. NCBI lineage: Eukaryota > Dinophyceae > Suessiales > Symbiodiniaceae > Cladocopium > Cladocopium goreaui. Next base: position 3,056 of record CAMXCT020003518.1, read on the forward strand.
GAAACAATTGAGAACAAAACAAACAAGGTTGGACTATCACCTTGGTATGCGAATTGATGTCGGATGGCTGAACAAAAGCTATAAAAACTAGTGGAGCCACAAAAGCTGCAGTGCAAACAATTGAATTTGACGATTCATGCAACCTTCTTTACCCAAAGCAGATGTGGGTTTGACAGGAGTTGAGATGACTGACGGTGACAAAACCCGGGGCACATACCTACCCAAAACAGCTTGGTAGAAAAAAGTCCCCATAAATCCCCTTACTCTGATTTGTGGGGGTCACGCTTGAATGGGTACTTTCCCATAAGGTAGGTTTAGGGGGTATCACCCTGGCACGCAGCTGCTTTTCTCTTGGCGCATCTGTAGGGTAGGCGGCATTAGGAATGGCACTGATCAGGTAGTTTCAGACAGGCAGGTGCACGCTGTGCTAGCTGGCTGTAGGTTGGATCAGTCAATAATTTCCATGTCCATATCTGCGGCAGGCGAGGCTTGCGGAGTGCCTGATGATTGATCATCTTGCATTCTTTTAAGACGCTTCCTGATACGCGTCAGTTGCTCGCGAGCACTGATGAGCCGCGTTTGATGGAAGACCACTCTTTCACAGGCTGCCTTCTCCATGTTCTGTAAGGTCGGGATGTCCGCTGCGGTAAGGTCAACATCTTGCATGGACTCGCTGGCAGGTTCAGGGCTGCTAGCACCAGCGGTGTCAGTTGCCTGAGTCTCTGGCGATGCATCAGGTGTATCTGCAGGCGACGATTCTTCTGTTGGTGCGTCGTCGTGGCCTGCGGGCTGCTCTGGAGGCTGCTGCTGTTCGTCATCTTTGCTGTGAGTTGCGGAGTGAAGGTCGGAGGATAACACACCGGTACCCGGGGTATCCGTTTGCGGCTTATTCGCGGGTAGGATCGATGGTGGGCCTGGTCTTTGGTGAAAGAGGGATTGTGCACTGATTTTAGCTGGCGGACTGCTTTGTGATGGAGCCGAAGCTTCTGCCCCCACGCTCGGACTGGGATTGGTCGGTGCGGCAGTTGCCGCGTTGTCTGTGTTTTGTTGACTTGCGGTCAGCAAATTGGCTGGTTTTTGGATTTGCTTGACATCCGCAGGCCGGCTGTCTGATAACGTCCGTTGGTTTGCTTGATGAATAATAGACTGCAATTCCATATATTGTCGTTCACGGTCAGCTACTTGTTGTGGCGTGCTCTGAGTACTCTTAGGATCCGGTGGTGTGGCTGTTTGCAATGTTTGTACTGGCTGTTTTGCTGCACTTCGTTCCGTCCACCTGGTTGGTAGCGGTGGGGGCGGAGGTTGTGTACGCTTCGCGTGCTGAGGAGGTTTGCGCTGAGCAATGCGTGGCTGGATTTCATCTCTCAATTCCTGTGGGTACGACTCGCCTGTCTCAGCTAACCACTGTATAGTTTCGTCATGCAACCACAGGGTGGTTCTCCACAACGGGATGGTATTGTCATCATTAACCCAGAACAGTGGCTTAGGCGGTAGCAGTTCATGGGCTTCCACGACCAAAGGCAGCAGGAAAGCTATTCTTTTTTCTTCATGGAAGACCATTGCTCCATTCGGGTGAACTTTCAAGTGGGTATGGTTCCACACAAATGGTTGCACAACACGCATGGTATGAGCGACCTCATTAAAGATGGATAATCGCATTTTGGTGTACGGTGGTGCAACACCGTAGGCTTTTCCATCCCAGGGCGGTTCCAGGAAACCCCACCGCTCTTTCCGACCGTAGTTGACGGTACCCCAAAAGTTGGGTTCAAACTCTTTCTCCAGGGCATCAGCAAGAGTCGAAAAAATGAGCCATGGTACCTCGTCGATATACAATTGATATTCCACCAGCGTAAAATTATATGTTGTATGACAATCTCCTACCCATATGGTGCCCCTCACTGCAAGGAATCGAACGTTGTTGGCATCTTCCATGTCCCAATCCATTCCAGCTGATATGTCCAGTAGGTGTTGATCGGAAACACTGATTGCGCCAGACGGAAAGGGATTTGACTTCGGCATACCAGCAACAGGTACCCTGCAGTGGCAGCACTCTCCTGAGCGGAGGCTATTGCGTGGCGTATGGTTGGACCAAACGACAGGAACCACTCACTATTGCGGGCAGCGGCCAAACAACGAGAACCCCGTGTTGGCTTGGATGTATGAACGGGCGAGCAAATGAAATAAAACAGGAGACGAGGAGGACCCAGGCAACTCTGGCTTATGCAGGTGCGGTGTCCTCGCAGTTTGAGCCCAGGCTACTGACGGAGACAATGAGTTATGTTCGGTGCAAGCATAAGTTAAACAAAAAGACAACCATTGCAGTGGTGGGAAGTGTATGCAACATGTTGCCGGTGTCAGGGTTGGAGTGAGGTGCATTGTTGTTCAGTTGACAAGGCATACGACACAGGGGGGAGTAGCAAGGAGCGGAGCACGTGGCATGGGCAGTGTAGCATGACATAGGTGGGTGGCTATCGGTACAAGATATGCTAGAGACGGTAGACTCTGAGGAGCATTGTTAGCAAGGAGGACGCAACGTTGAGAGGACATATGACCGTCAGGATGTTTGAACCAGGGTGATAATCACGAGCGTGCGAACCATGTGAGATGATTAACATGTAGAGTAAAAATAGAGCTGAACCCCCACCATTACCCAAGGTGCCCTTGGGAACAGTAGGGAGGGTAGACACATGTGTCGTGTTCCTACTATGCAGGATGTGGGGGGCACAGTGGGGGGTGGGGGCATAAGGGACTACTTACTTAGATGGTTGTGAGTGCATGAAGCAGTTCCAATCAGCTCTATTCCTTTAGAATGGGGGTATACTTACATGTGACATCACACTTGTTGGAGGGGTTCCATGACGATCGAGGGGGTATGGATTGCTGACTGTTTGACTGTTTCTTGGCGGTAGGTGGGCACTTCGCAGCCAAATTAAAAACTTCTATCTGTACATTGCTGCTCAGCAGTTCATCGCAGTAGTATACGCAGAATGCGCTGTTCCGTCGTGAGCATCGTTCGGTCACAACGGCCGATAAATCCACTGATCTCGAGGTGGGCAGTTCGTAATACGCCGCTAAGTACTTGCTCGTCAAACCCTATGTCATCTAGGTCATCCATGGTTTCCTCCAACTGGTACTGCGATCGCATGGCCAAAAGTTTGACACGGTGGACAAAAAGAAGCTGCTGGAGTAAGGCACGAACATGGTCAACAGTTGCGCTCCGTGCTGCCCTGTGCATGGATGAGGTCCGAAATGCTGTACAACACTATGAACGTCCTGCAGCAAACAGGGTAGTGGACTGGAAGCACAGAGGCGGGTAAGCTCTAGCCAAAATTCACAGACGCAATGTCAACACTCAAGGAATATGCACTTGGAGTACCTCCTACTGCACCCTGCCAATAATATTCTTTAGGGCCCTAGTAGTTATTCGGCTGTTCCCAGCGTCCTGCATACTTGGGGGACCTACATTGGGCTGAGGTAGTAATGGGTAAGATGTTTAAGCCGTTCCTATATTGTGATGGTATTTGGCGTCGCGCCATCACCCAGAGAGTTACTCAAGGGCAGTCAGAGACTAGATAGACACCCCTTTGGCTCAGAACCCGGGATGATGGCACACTAATATGGCATGAGTACTTGACAATGGCGTACGGTTGTTAAGCATAATGGGCGGTCCTATTCAACTATATCCACTGATCACGTTGGATATATTGAGGCAAGGGGGATAACGGCTGGCATTGGAAAAATTTAACTGTAGAATAAGCCAATGGCTACCATTCCCTGATTGTAGAAGCCCATGGAGTTAGTGCATCTCTGTGTTTTGGATGTTGGGACATATTTCCATAAAGGTGCCCCTCACATAACCAGTAGACTGTTCCCTTAGTCCATGGGCCTTGGCCGAAACCAGCAATCCTCTGAGTGTGCTGCTTACTTAACGCACAATGGGCTGCTCTAAGGGAGTGAACTTTCCATTTCACGCAGAGTTTGAGTCCTGATCATTGTCCAGTAGCTGGGGTCCTGCTTAGTCCCTCAAGGTGACAAGCAGATAAACTATTCTGCAATCAATTGGTTGAGCTTCGCAACCAACGAAACGGAAACATGCAATGATAGATTAATGGCAAGATGCTGGCCGGAGCTATGTCACCGGTATTCAGGGAGCACCAGTCATTGCAGCAGCTGTTTTCAGCTTGTCTGAATGTTCATCAACTTCTGCAATATTACTGAGTAATTATTTTGTAGCTCAGTATTTGCAAGAGGCCCGCAATCAAGAAAAATCCAACTGGGTATGCCCGAGACTTGGTAAGAACATTGAGACCATGCGGTAAAAAGCAATTTTTGAGCTGCTTACTTGGCGCGCCTGGAAACAAGCTATCGTAAATCAATGCCTGATGCTCAGGTGAAACTTCGTCCAGGACACAAGCGCTAGGACTTGCTGGCCAAAAATACCGCGAGCTGCATTTCGCCATCTGGCATATGGGGCAAGGCAAGGGCTGTTTCGGTGCGAATTAAGTAGGATACTCTGATGGCACCGGTATCGGGCAGTGTGCCGCGTCTTAGAGTAGTAGTGATATCTCGCCGTTACCCAAGGTGCCCTTGGGAACAGCAGCTGTCCAACACTGCTAGCCTTCTGGGCTCTATCAAACTCTAGGAATGATGTGCAATGAGCGGCGAGAGCACTAGCTACTGGAACTGGGCGGTACTCACTGTCTACCGACTCTATCACCCTGCACTGCTTGGTAAGGTGAAAGCGAGAGACAACTCTAATTATAGGCGTTGCTCCGCATGGCGATGTATGCCAAATGGACAACAGTTATTCCTGGGAGCAACCTTTAGGTATTGAGCCAATTGTATGGAACATCCACCAGTAGGGTTGGCTACAAAGGTGGAATTAGAGGTTGTGCGCTTGGGTAGTGTGCTGATGGTTACCAGGATGATTAAAGCATGGAAGATATATCCTTCCCTGGGATATGTGAGTCAGCAATAACTACCTCACATTTGCTGGCCTCTGAGCGTGGACAGGGAAGTGTCATCCATTCGTTTTTACTGTGAGGTGCTCCATTCGCCAAACTTACCAATTTGAATGGAACATCGCTGAAGGGCAGCATTACACCGCTAGAAATACTGCACCGACTCAGTTGGGACAGCACCGGAGAGAAAGGGCTCGAACCAAATAACTCTCTAGAAACTAGAAACTAACCTAGAAGCTAGTGATTATGGATTACAATGCGCAGGTACCTCGGAGGAGGATATGGCTCGTTACAGGGCTTTTCTACGGACAGACAGAAAACGAGAGTTCAGGACAGCAAGTGATTACTACTGTGCTTTTTGTACCTTATATCAGTCCGGAGGAGTCTAAGCAGCTCGCTGCGGGTCACTGTAACCTTTTCCCTTACCCAAGGTACCCTTGGGAAAAGAAAGGGTCGTATGGCAGTTGCACGGGTGCTATTGAACAAAGATGCTTGGTTGCACGTTCCTAGGACACTTCGTGTAGCGGGACTGTCCAACAGGCTGAGGCTGAAGTGCAGCATAATAATTGTCCTCCAGCTAGTCCATCCTCTCAGGGCAAGATGTTTTGCACGCTGCTGCACGACGCCTGTATTGGCTGATGAGCTGGAGTACAGAGAGAAACCGTTTTTTTTTTCCCTCCCACCTTTTCCCCTGGGTGGGAAGTTGATTCCCTCTGTACACACCGAAAAAAGCGAGCAGGAGTTCAAAACAGAGTGGAGCTATACTGCGAGGTACACCTTAGTCAAACTGTGAGGTGAACACGATCGTGTTGAACAGTTACTGCAGCCTGACAACCTGATAGCATCTGCAGGGTGATAGTTAGGCTTAGCTGCTGCTTAGCGGGCGGCTGAAACTGGATCCTGTCTGGAGGACAAACTTAATCACCTGGGAGTGCCATATAACTGGTGGGCAGCAGAAGGTCGCCCATATTTTGATGTCCTCCAGGTTAGCGCTGGTGCGCATGTAACACTTTGGGCTAGCGTACTTAATCATGGAAAGGGCCTTCCACAATCCGGGGCATATGTGGTTCAGTGTTAAATGTCCTCATAGGTCTTGTGCAGGTGGGGAGAGCTACCCAGGGTACCCCTGGGAGCCCAGCCCACTTGACCTGACAAGTGTTCATGAGGCATAAGAACTAAATTGACGGGGGGTTGGTACAAATCAGGTAGTGAGCTGATGAGATTTACTTGGCCGTCAGGGGAGGTCTCAATCAGCAATAACTACGTTGCAGTGGCCTGGAAATACCTAGGCAGTGGCAGGCCATTGGTCTTGGGGTTGGGTCACCCTCCGCGAGATCACGTCAACTTAGTGGGTTGCAACTTTATACTTCTGGGCGATTATAATGGATTAACTTTTGAGGCTCATTATTAGGGGTAGCATTAGTCCCTGATAGATGGGCAACCGGGAAATGACTGCTTGTGGTCGCCGAAGCAGCAACAGCGTCCGGGTGGACGTTTAAATTCACTCACGTCGAGCGTTCACGTCGAGCGCGCAATTTGGCAAGGGCTTCCAAGGGGGTGGTGCAAATGTGTGGCGATCCTTGAGCCCTGCGCTGTTTACGTTGGGAGTTGTGGGGAGCACGACGGGTGAGGGATAGGGCATGGCTACCGGCGGTATGCTTGAGGGTGTCGACGTATGCGTTGCGCGCTGTTGCAAGGGAGGTGACTTTAAACCACGGCTGACCGAAGTAAAGCTGATGCTTGGACAGAACTTCTTCCTCGATCTGCCTTACCATTTGTTCAGGAGGCGGGGGAGCAACTAAGAAACCATCGTGTAGCCACACTAAGGATTGTGTTGGGTGGCGGGCAATGAAGGCACGAATGGTGTCCTCGACAATTATGGCTTCAAAGTGCTCTAGCAATCTAAAAGCGCTGTCATTATGGTTGACCAGGAACTCTGGGCGGAAGCGCGGTAGCAACTGAGTAGTCAGGGTTGTACTCAAAGACCAGAGTTGGCAGAGGATTGCGCTTACACTAGCACTGGGGGAGTCATCAACAATAGAGCTGAGATACCGGTATGTAGCATCAAGAGAGCTATTGATAATCCTCAGTGGGAGCTGCTTGATGGTGTCAGGGCAGATTGCTTCTACTTTTTGAATATATGGGTCTCTGGCTAACTGCGCACGAAACTCGTCGATGGTTGGGAGGGGTACTAAGTCGGGCGCAAAAAGTAATCCCAGGCGTCGGACAAGTTCATAAAAAGATCCTTTGAGGTCAACTTCACAATGATTCCGCCCGAACAATAAAAGCCTGGCGGCTCTCGGTAGCCGCTGGCCTCCTATGGTGCAGCAATATCTTCGTCCGTGGTTGTCGGCAGCTTTGGGGGAATAGCCAATTTCAATACTACAGTTTTGCGGTAGACACGGGGAGAGATAGGATTCGATCAGCTGGTGGTGATGAGGGTGAAGGGTCACGTGTTTGCGGAGGAGACCGTGATCAATGCTGGGCCTCTCTACTAGGGTAAGTATTGGCTGGCTCCAGGGCTGTTCAAAACTTTGAATGTGAAAGCCTCCGACTTGGAAGAGGGCCGTGGGGAATGATGGCTTGATGGACAACGGCCCAGCATTCCGATTGAAGGCAGCAGGGTCGCTCCTATATTTAGCCAACAAGAACTGAGAGGCTTGCCCTGCCAAGTCATCCGCTATGCTGTTAGCAACCCGCGGCAGGTATATGAAGAGACTACAAGGGAGATGTAGACTTACGGTTGCACGAATGCTTTCCAATGGTTGGTGCATATCTAGTCTTCGGAGACGGCCTGCAAATTGGAAGTACTTAATGACAGGGAGAATATCACCTTGGATGACTACCTTGGGCGTGAGGCCGCGGTTCGATAAAAGCTGCTTAACGACAACCGCAGCTTCTTCAACAAGATATAAACAGGCCATGATTTCTGCTTCTATATTATCTGAACAATGTGGCAGAGCGACTGACCGACATGCAATAACGCGAGACCGACCACCCTCTATTACATATATGACATATCCAGCCCCTCCTAAGGAGTCTTCATGCATACAACTGCCATCAAATTGGCCTACGATCTGTATCGAAGGTTCAGATGGGGTGTCGTCGGGAGGGATTGCTAAAATCAACTCATTAGGACTGATGGATTGAAGAGCTGTAACTGTGCAGAAGGAATCAGGCGAGTTGGGGCAGGCTGGCACAATCTTAGCATTAGGGCGGAATCCAGCGACCCGGGCTCGAGCTGGGGCAATGAGGCTAAGCCATGGATGTCCAAGGGGGAGCACTGCGATAGGCTGATCCGGGGCAATGGATGTAATAGCTGTGCAAACTAGATCGGGAAGTGCTGCAGAGTGGAGAGTAACTGCTTCATTGGCGGCGGTTTGCATGTAACAGGGATGATTTTGGTTGTCTGCGCCTGCACTCTGGGGTCTGACGGGAGAGACAGGCTCCGGGAGGAAACGAGTTGGGATCGCTTGCAGAGCATTGTCATGTAAGCGGGTTAACCATTCAGGGACACTTAGGGGAACTGAGGATGGCGCATGCTGCATGCCTCCATGCTCAAGCAAGAGTCGGCGGAACTGATGTAAAATGTGGCTCGCGATCACGCATCCGGCTGTATCGACTCGGGCTAGTTGATCCAATGATTTCACTGGATTGGGGGAAGGTGACAAGATATTAGCAACTAGGACAGGTACTATGCAGAAACGAGCCCAATGTTGAGAGGAATTGTCTCCATGTCCGCACGCTACGCAGGGGGCGAGATCTCGTGCACGGTCACGCCATGAGGCAGGAATAGGATGAGATCCCCGAGCAGAATCCGCGATGGCATGCCAAGGGGATGCGGCCGGGATCCCCCATCTCTCGCCACTATAAAGAGTGGTAGCATTAATATCATGGTCATGGCAGCATTTCTCACAGGCTGGGGCAAAATTGAGTCCGAGTGGGTACAAACGGGTGGGAATTCCACAGAGTTGGCATGGCTGCTCAGCCTGCAGCGAGCCTGAAAGACGAAGCCGCAGGCATTCATCATCATCCTCATTCACTGCCCACCACAAGACCGCAAAGCGTGCAACCCCATTAACAGCAAGCTTAGGCACTGTGGCTAAATGGGTTAACCAAGCCCACGATACCCCGCCTGGTAGGAGTTGTACGCTTACTCTAGATCGCAGATATTGCAGCGCATGCCCTTGGATGGCCTCGTAAAGACTGAGTTTCAACTGGCGGAGGAATTGGAAGTGTTTTTGTCTGGTGTTTTGTCCTGCAGTTATGCGTAACAAGTTGCCGACTGTGTCAAGTCCGAGCAGGGGGATCCATGTTTGGAAGATGCGTTGGACAACCGCTCCTTGCCTTGTCCCTACATCCGGGTACCCCGGTGAGAGAAAGGCGGTGGAGCCATTTTGTCTAAGCCAATAACCCAAACACGCTGCAGTGAGTGTGACCGCTGGGTCTAGTGCTGGGGCAATACCTAACCACCTAAATATATGTGGGAGAAACCGTGCGGCCAGCCATGGCCTGCCAAGGATAAGTTTCGCAGAGCGTTGTTGGTATAAATTGATGTCGTCAGGAGTGAAGCCGAAGTATGTACTTTGGTAGATATTAAGGGACAGAATAAAGCAGTTATTGGCGAGGCTTCTTTGCACCACAGAGTGAGCAGGTGTGGCGAAAAGGGCGAGCCGATGGTTGGCTTTGGACATGGCTTTGGGGTTAATGGCTTGTGTGCCTATAAGTTCTTCTACTGGGGTCCACCCTTGATGGCTACGGGCATATTTACCATATAGTAGCAGACCCAGCGCAGTGGTTTTTCCTTCAATGAGGTGGGCTCCCCAGTCTGAGCGTTCTAGCGCATTCAGAGTACTTTGGGAGGCTGGGTGGTTCACCAGTACGCTGCACTTGTTGGAGCAACTACACTGGACAAGGAAAAGTGGGTCAATTTTAGCCATATGCCCTCCGGCTAATATTAAATCAACCTCTGCTGGGGTGAGACACACAAAAAAATTTGCTCGGCACACGATAGTGGTGGTGCTATAACCTGATCTATGAACCAGTGCTTGCCGCAATGTAGCATGACCTGGTAAACTTCGTGTCCAGTTTAAAGGAGGGCATTGGTCGATCTGGCCAGAGCTAGCTGCATGCATATTGATCCCACTGGTTCGCCAGCAGTGGTGTTCATCTATTTGGATACCAGCAGATTTCAGACGGATACAAACTTGCCAGGCATCTGAGAGCCATTGCATGCCTGCTGTGGTATCTCCCACCATCGTGGTGTCATCCACATACCCTTGAACTGTCAGCATGCCGGGGATTCGGTTGAGATAGGTCAAAACCGGGTCCATGGCAACGCAAAAGAGCAGGACTGAAAAGGATCGACCCATGTCAACGCCTGTGACAATCATTTTTGAGGGTAACAACCTGCCTTGGACCTTGTGCCTACATCTTCGAAAAAGGTGTATGTGTCGAGTATACATGATGATCCACCAGGGGGCTTTACATGCTGATAAAATTTGCAAGACCCAGTATGGGTTAATCCGCTCAAATGCTTTGGAAAGGTCCAATGACAGGCATGCACATGGTGCATCTTGGTCTAGAACAGATTGTACGGATTGGACAGCACTTTGCGGTTCGCGGAATACATTCAACACCGTTTGAGAGGGGTGGAGTAGCGGAGCAATGGCTCTGGTCATGACTGTCGCGATGCTTCCGTCTATTACTCTCTCAAATGTCGATGGCATACCCAATGGACGGAAATTATCAGCAGTGGGGCCCATTTTGGCTTTCGGGATCCATGCTTGGACTGAGCAAGGGGGAGGGACTGAGGATCTACAGATATCATTGAGATGCGTGATCATCGCATCAGATGACACTCCAGGGTGGAGTCGCCATGCCGCATAGGGTATTCCGTCTGGACCTGGGGAAGAATCGTTGGTGGTAAGAACAGTTCTGATTAGGTCTTCCGTGCCGGGTGGGGGAACATGTGGCCAGGGCTGGGCTCGTGCTTTATACTGTTCGAGGTAGTCTGTCCACTCAGGATCATATTTAACAGGCGGTTGGAACCAGAACTTGCGGGTGGCGAGCATGGCTGCAGACAAGTCCAGGTCGGTTTGGCACTGGTTGCCTGCACCGTCCAGAATAGGACCATTATAAAATACAGTTCGCGGGCAGCTAGCTCGCAGTCTCTGCCACAGAGGGGCATTAGTGCCCAGGCCACGACTGCGGGTAGTTTCATCTCTATTCCTAGTGATAAGGTGCTGTTGTTGTAGCTGAAGGTCAAGGAGCTCGAAACACTTCCAAAGGAAGGTACGAGGAACCGTGATTACAGTGGATGATTGGCAATATTCTTCTAGGGTAGGGCGGAAGCCTGGAAGGGCCGCCAGAAGCTCTCGTAGCAACCGTTTAGAGATATTGAGAAGTGGCCGATCAGATTGGAGATGTTTCCTCAGCGTGTTGAAATCCCGGGGCCGCTTGGGGAGTGACATCCACCATTGCCATAATAATGCTTGGAGGGGCCACTCATTGCAAAGCGATGATGTTCCCTTTATTTACAATAAAGAAAAATTTTTGTCCCTGGGGCAAAATTAGGCAGTTTCCTTGCCAGTAACCTGGAGGTTATGATCTCTAAACCTAAACAACAAACAAATGTGTTTGAATGTCCTGCTTGTTTTATACGAAGGATGAATCTTCTAGAATTTCTAGGTCTGAAATTCATTCCTTTATTTCGGTGAGATGTTTTGAGATGTTTTTGAAAACAACCTGAACTCAAAACATACTTTAAATTTTGAAGAGTGGACATACATGTATATGGCCGCACTCGTCTCAAGAAGGGTGGGAGGAGTGGGTTTTAGTTCTTGCATTTTTGAATGTGAGATGTAGCAGGGGGGTCGAGCAATGGATCCGGCTGGGGACTCGAATGAAGACTTGCTTTCTTGGAGTCACGTTGAAAACCAGACTGCAATAGGAGTGCATGCGCTTTTTGATCCTGGTACGGATTATGAACCTTCTTTGCTTACAGATTTTTCTGCCATGCTGCCCACAGTGTCAGATGCGTCTTTGGACATGCTTGCAGAGGATTACAATTCAGGGATGATAGTGCAATCAGCGTGGCAAACTCTGCCAACCAGAGAACTGGAGATGCCGTGGGAAGGAGACTTTTGGAGTAAATTTTTGGACCCAAACGTTTCTGCAATGGACTTTTTGACACGTGGCTTGAAGAGACCGATGCCTTTTCATGCAGAGCAGTCACAAACCAGTTCAGCAAGTGATGCTGTGGAGAGCAGGGTCATGGCAAACCAGGTAGTGGAAGTCAAAAGTTTTCTGCAACATATCAGGGATGTCCCAATCAGAACATGGCGTGAAGAGAGAGAGGCCACTTGGGAAGTAGCTGTTAGACGTTGGGTTGCATTGTTGGACCAGTGGAATTCAACTGACACACCACTGCTGATCGCTTTACAAAAGCAGGAAACTTTTGTAGCAAAGGCACAGATTTTGGTTGATGTCTTTTACAATAAGGCTCCTCAGACGTTGATGAAAAGAGTAAACAGCTTGTCCAAGATGTGTGGCACTTTGCATGAGCAGGGTATTGTTTTTCCATGCACGGAAGAGCAGTTCTACCGGTTCCTCAAGAGCGAGGTCAACATGAAGGCACCTGCATCGAGACTGAAGGCCTATTTTGAATCGATTGTGTTCAGTCGGCATGTTGTTGGAGTGGAGTCATTGCAGGGCATAGTCAACAGTAGGCGTTGTCTGGGAGCGGCACTGAAAACAGCATTGACATGTCCGAGACAGGCGACTCCATTTACGGTAGAACAGTTGTGCAAACTACATGAAATTTTGCGTGCTGGAGAAGAGCTGTGGGACAGAGCTATGTGTGGCATGATTTTGTTTTGCACGTATGGCAGATCACGTTGGTCAGATTCCCAGCATGCTGAGGGACTTTTACAGGACAGAGATGCGGAAGGGACACTTCATTTTTTGGAGATTAAATCAGCAGTGCACAAGACGGCCAGAGCCCTACACTTGAGGCACATGTTTCTTCCTGTGGCGGCTCCGGCTGTAGGAGTCACTTCAGATTGCTGGGGAGAACAATGGTTGCAAGTTAGGCGCATGCTTGGCATTGAGAGCCTGTCCAAGTACCCACTTATGCCAGCGCCTGACAGCAGCTTAGAACCAACTGAGCGTCCGGTTTCCACCTCAGAAGCAAAGCGTTGGATGCAATATTTGTTGGGAGATGGACTGATAAAGTCTGGCATGCGCATTACAAGTCATTCATGCAAATGCACTTGTTTGAGTTTCATGGCAAAGAGAGGAGCCAGTTATGAGGACAGACTGGTGCTTGGATATCACACCAACAAACTTAGAGTTGCCATGACGTACAGTCGTGACAGTGCTGCCAGGCCGTTGGCACTTTTGCAACAGGTTCTGCAGGAGATCAGGGATGGCGTCTTCGAACCAGACTGCACGAGAAGCGGTCGCTTGAAGTCTGGAGCTAAGCCGTTGTCTGGTGAGGTGCAAAGTTCAGCTGTCGGTGCAGACATTGACATTGAAAAGGGCCTTGATCTTGCCATGGATAGTTTGGAAACCAATTTGGAAGCAGAACCAGCTTGTCCTGATGCAGGGGAACAGGTTGAATGCGTCGCTGATGTGCAAGACCTTGAAGGTCATGCAACAACGGACTCGAGTGACTCTTCAGGAGCCGACTTACCAGCCTGGGCCCCGGTGGTAGGACACTATGTGGTGACCATCCCAGAAAACAAACGTTTGTGGATGAATTGCAACACCAAAATGTTTCATTTGTCTCACTTGGACCACGTGAAGGTTCTCCTGTGTGGGAGAAGGATCACGGCTAGTTTCAAGAAACATGAGGACCAAATTAGGTTCGACTCTGCAAAGTGCAGGCAGTGTTTCAGGTTGATTAACTCAGAGCACTGAAGGTGCAGAGAGTTGAGAAAAGTGTTTGCGCGTCACTTCAAACAAATACAGAAGATAAGGTTCTTATCGTCTGTATTAGGTTTTGCTGAAATTTTCGAACTTGTCGTTGTATCACTTCACATTTTCACGTTGCGAGAGTTTTCAAACATACATTGGCACTCATGAGTGCTTTCAAGTGGTTGATCAAGGAATAACCAGATGAATGCATGTGTGCATCAGATCTGGCTATAGGTTGGTCAATAGCGGTGTGATGTTTGAAAAAAGGCATGTGCATAGCAAAAGAGCAAGTCAGGCACCCATGTTGCTGAGTGAACAGCCCAGTTGCTGAACTTGAGATGGTCCTGAACTTTAGTGCAGTTTTTCTTGAACAGCACACCCTCAGAACATGGTCACCAAACTCAAATAGGTTTGAAAATTTTCCTTTGCATCAGTTTGTGAGTCAACTGTGAAAGCGTTAGAAAGAGCCTCAGCCATGTCTCTGGCAGATTCCGAAGCGGCTTTCCAGTTACACTGTAGCAAGGTTAGCCCAGATGGTTTGCTCTATGGGCTTTTGTCAAACCATCGCATCACAAATTTGAGTGCGTTGGCTTTCGCAGTGGGCACTCCTCAAAGCCCGCCGTCAGAAGCGCAGTTTAAGGAGTTTGCAACAGGGATCAACAATGACACAGATATGACGTTTGGTGAATTGTCGATGCTAAGACGTTTACATTTCGAAGCGTCAGCAATCGTTATGGCGGAGCTCAAGTCACGAGCAACTGACACAACAGGAGATGGGAGCAGAAAGTTGCCAACAGCAGAGAAAAGTGCAAGACTGTTGGACCAGGAGAAAAGACTTCCAGGTCTCAGGATTCGTGGAGAGCTTCAGCCTTCGTTTGCACTGGTTGACATGGTGTCACAGATGAAAGATACCAACACGATACTGTGGATTCCGCCTAGCAAATGCAGTAAGCGGGATGCTGAGATTCAGAACAACTTGAAAGAAAAACCAGCTGTTCTTTCTCTCGAACAACAAATGGTGAAGCTGGCAGCGACAGAGGAGCACATAACAGTGGACACCTCAACTGATTTACAGCTTCAATGGGCTCTGCAGCGAAGAGGCTTGGCATTTGATCAGTGCACTTTAGTGAGCCATGAGACTCACGAGGCGTGGGTGCAGCAGCTACTGGGGCAACTCACAAGAGATGCTCCAGCTGGATTTGCAAAGGTTACTACAAGTCAAATCATTCGTGCAGACCGTGAACTTTTCACGCTCATGGCCCGGGAGATACAGGGCACTCTTCAGCCAAATCAGCGAGGTGAGCTTCCTATGGATCTCAAATTGCGTGAGCTGAGGACAGATCCAAGGGTGACAATGTTTCTGCTGCCGCTGCCGAAGAGCAGTGCGCCCGCTGAAAAGGCGTCTTCATCTGCAGCTCCCCCAAAGGCAGGAGGCCCACCTCTGGTACGGCCGCAAAAGAAGGCCAAACCCTCGGCCAAAGCAAAGTCAATGTGCCCACAGGAGTTGAAAGGATACCAGCAGAGAGACTCTGCAGGGAATGCCATTTGCTGGGCCTTTAATTTGAAGGCAGGTTGCAAAGGAGAAGTGAACAATGGACGGTGCAAGAAAGGGATGCATTGTTGTATTAAATGTCACAAGAGCAATCACAGCTTGGTCACTTGCCGCTCGAACTGACTATCGAGTACAGACGGTGCAAAAGTTCAGAAGGCTTTCTTGAAGAGAAAGCTGGAAATGGTAAAAGCGCTACATGCTGAAAAAGTTGGTGGTGAAAAGGACAACAAGTCCACAGAGTTTACAACATCTCCTGCCGAAGTTGCAAGAGAAGTAAAGGGAAACATTCCCGACCTGTTTGCACCTGAGTTTGCCTCGCCAAGTGAGGGGAAGAATTGGGACTTGCCTGAAAAAGGGCAACAAACCTATGCTACCGAGGATGTTTCTGACAACAGAACCATACAAGGTCGTTTCACAGATTTCAGTGTGGCTGACCTCTTATTTGTAGAGGTTTTTGCTGGTACAGCAAGGTTGAGCAAAGAAGCCAAGTCAAGCGGCCTGGAAGTCCTGCCGGTAGACAAAACAGCGGAAAGGTCGACGCAGATTCATATAGCACAGTATGACCTGGCAGATCCTGAACAATTCAAAGCTTTGATGGAAGTTTTGCAAATGGAAAAGAAACGGATAGCAGCGGTGCATCTTGCACCGGCATGCGGAACAGCATCCAAAGCGCGAGAGAAGAAGCTGCGGACATGGGCCAAAAAGGGGTTCAAAATTCCTAAACCTTTGAGATCAGCACAAAAGCCTATGGGTGTTGATGGTTTACAGGGTCTAGACAAGGTCAGAACTGAGTCAGCAAACCAAGTATATGCTGCCACCGCGGTCATCATTGAGTTTTGCATTGATAACAACATTTTGTGCTCAGTTGAGAACCCTGAGAATTCACTTTTTTGGCTCTATCCAGACATTCAGATGCTCATGCAACGGGTGACCGGTTGTAGTACTTCCTTTCACAATTGCATGCATGGTGGAAAACGCAAAAAGTTGACGAAATGGTGGGCCACCAAAGATGTTTTCTCACCACTTTCATGCGAGTGTGATGGCTCGCATCAGCACGCTCAATGGAACCCAATACAAGACGCCACTGGCTTGCGTTTTCCAACTGCAGAAGAAGCGGCCTATCCTCACCTATTGTGCAAACGAGTTGTGGATTTGATCATTCAACATGTGCTTCAAGAAGGCGCTGTACAACATGTTACACTGGACAGTCAAATCGCAACGTCTTCATCCACATCTCACAGGTGGATCCTTGACATGTTGCCTAGGGGAAAAAAGCTGCGACCGCTGGTCAGTGAATTCAAGGGATACGCCTTTTCTTGGTCAGCCCATCTCAGGAGCCTGAACATACAGTTTTCTTTAAACAACAACTGAAAGGCGCACGAATACTCCAACGACAGATGCAGTGGGGTAGGATGCGGGTCGTAGAGCACAAGGGACAAAAAATTTTTCTTTGGGTGAACAATGAAGGTAAGCAATATGACCTGGGATGTCAACAGGCAATGGTTGAACATGGTGACTTGGAGGTTGAAATTCAAGTGGAAGTTTGCACCTTGGGTATTCCAAGGGATCCTTGGGACTTCGTGGACAAAGCAGTGGCGGCAGGCCATCCCAGATCTTTGGCAATTCATTTGAATGGAGACATCATGAACATGCTCAAAGAAAATTTTTCACAAGATCCCCACTTGGTGATCAAAGAGAGGGTCTCCTTTTTGAGGAAATGGACCTTGCGCTGCAAAGAGTTGGAAGCGGAGGAAGCCCATTTACACCAGGGGCTGCCTGACCACCTGAAAGGGGTCCTCACTGGAAAGAGGTTAATACTTTTCAAGGAGATTCTTGCAGACCTGAATTACCTTGATGTTACACTGGTTGACGAGATTTGTGAAGGGTTCAAACTTTCAGGTTGGTTGCCAAAATCCAATGTTTTCCCTGCAGCGCTTAAAAGACCGGCGCACTCCATGGAATCGGTGCGGAAGATGGCCAAAGGATTGAACAAAAATATTTGCAAACAAGTGGAAGCAGTGAACGACCCAGAACTTGCAGCAGAAGTTTGGAGCCTCACACAAGAGGAATTGGATAAAGGCTGGACGTGGGTGGATGAGGCGTGCACCCCAGATGACCATGTGTTGGCAAAGCGTTTTGGTTTGAGACAAGGGAGCAAAACAAGGTTGATAGATGACTGTTCGGTTGGGGGTTTCAACAGCACCTGTGGTTCGTGTGAAAAACTTCGGATCCATGCCATTGATGAGATGGCGGCCTATATTGCATGGTGTTTGACGACCTTGGGAGAAGGCTCAATGGAACAGGTAGTAGGCAAAACATACGACTTGCGCAACGCCTACAAGCAATATGGGATTGATCCTGGAGATCGATCAGTCTTGCGCATAGCTGTGTGGAATCCAGAGGCGGCCAGGGTCCAATTCCTGGGGCTAAACGCTCTACCATTTGGAGCAATTGGATCGGTAAATTCCTTCCTTCGTGTTTCAATGGCAATCTGGTACATTGGAGTGAGAGGGCTCAGATTATGCTGGACAGCCTTTTTTGACGACTACACTCTTCTTTCTAAGACCTCTACTTCAAAAAGCGCTGCGATCTCTGCTGAAAGTTTGTTTGGACTCCTGGGAGTAGACTTTGCAAAAGAAGGCAAAAAAGCGGTGGAGTGGGGTTCAAAAGTTGCAGCGTTGGGAGTTATACTGAACCTTGATTCTCGTGAAGATGGATCTGCAGAAATTACAGTGGGACATACAGAAACTCGAGTGCTGGAATTGAGCAAATCCTTAGAAGCCATAGAGATCTCGAAATCCATGTCTTTGAAGGAGGCTGAGAAATTACGGGGTAGGCTACAATGGTTTGAGA
Organism: Cladocopium goreaui; assembly: GCA_947184155.2. NCBI lineage: Eukaryota > Dinophyceae > Suessiales > Symbiodiniaceae > Cladocopium > Cladocopium goreaui. The sequence goes on from CAMXCT020003518.1 coordinate 21,341, forward strand.
CGTTTGCAAGTGGGAGAGTTGCTCAACAAGCTCTTAGAAATCTTAGCAAACTTACTTCAACTGGAAGGAAGAGCGAATCCTTGTCGCCCGCAGAGCTTGAGAACATCCGCTTTCTGAGGCAGCGAGTTATAGGCGCACCACCAACCCGGATTCGTACAACCAGTTTGAACACTTGGTACATTTTTCAGATGGGGCATGCGAGGGAGAAGCGGAGAAGCTGGGATCTTTGGGATCAGTTTTGGTAAGTCCTTGTGGAATACCGGTTGAGTTCATTTCTGAACAGGTGCCTCAGGGGTGGATGAATTTTTTCTTAGAAGGGTCACTACACCCAATCTTCGAGCTGGAGTTACTTCCAGTGTGGATCTCGCTCGTTGAGTGGGAAGGGCATTTGGAAAACTCTCAGTGCGTTTTCTACCTCGACAACGAGGCTGCCAGGGGCTCACTAATCAATGGCTCCTCTAGCCAGCCGCAAGGAGCATGCTTGGTCAAAGCATTTGTCTTGACTGAAATGCGTTGTCAGGTGAAAGTTTGGTTTGCACGGGTTCCAACTAGCAGCAACATAGCCGATGGCCCGAGTCGTTTGGATGTAACTGAAATGGAAGCGAGACACATAAAGCGCCACAGGATCAATTGGTCAGCCTTGCTTGAAAGAATGCGAAGAGAGGGATCTGAGACTTGGGGTTTCAAAAAACGGGATCCAGAGTCTTCCCATTTGCAGCTGAAAAAAGAATGATCCCGTGCGCTTCGTCCATCACTGGCATTTGTGAGATGTTTGCTTCTTTTTCTTTTTTCGACGTGACGGTCATTTGGCGATCGATGTGTTGACAATGTTTTGGAACGTTGCGTAACCACGAACGCGCGCGTCTTTTATACGCTGTGCGTCCCTTTTTTCTGAGGCTATCAGGTTTAGGTACGCGATCTAGACCCAAGCGGAAACCTGGCACAACTGATAGTAAGTCTAACTGCCGTTTTTCTAAAAGGGAAATAAGGGGCCACTCATTGCAAAGCGATGATGTTCCCTTTATTTACAATAAAGAAAAATTTTGTCCCTGGGGCAAAATTAGGCAGTTTCCTTGCCAGTAACCTGGAGGTTATGATCTCTAAACCTAAACAACAAACAAATGTGTTTGAATGTCCTGCTTGTTTTATACGAAGGATGAATCTTCTAGAATTTCTAGGTCTGAAATTCATTCCTTTATTTCGGTGAGATGTTTTGAGATGTTTTTGAAAACAACCTGAACTCAAAACATACTTTAAATTTTGAAGAGTGGACATACATGTATATGGCCGCACTCGTCTCAAGAAGGGTGGGAGGAGTGGGTTTTAGTTCTTGCATTTTTGAATGTGAGATGTACCCGCCCAAACTGCGTTTTTCCCCCCCTTTTTAAACCTTTTCACAGTGGACGCATGACGAGGACTGTGAATAGTGGCCTAACCCTACCGTTTTTCAAAAAACGGGATCCAGAGTCTTCCCATTTGCAGCTGAAAAAAGAATGATCCCGTGCGCTTCGTCCATCACTGGCATTTGTGAGATGTTTGCTTCTTTTTCTTTTTTCGACGTGACGGTCATTTGGCGATCGATGTGTTGACAATGTTTTGGAACGTTGCGTAACCACGAACGCGCGCGTCTTTTATACGCTGTGCGTCCCTTTTTTCTGAGGCTATCAGGTTTAGGTACGCGATCTAGACCCAAGCGGAAACCTGGCACAACTGATAGTAAGTCTAACTGCCGTTTTTCTAAAAGGGAAATAAAATTTTGAAATGTCCTTGAGATTGGAATCATCCGAGTTCATTTGCAATTTCTTAGCTGAGCTGCGTGAACACCACGGCATTGCACAAAATTTTAACTTGGTACTTCAAGTTGCTTTGCTAACCAATCTCAGTGTGATTTTTTTTGTCACACTCCATCGGACACTCGTGTGTTTTGGTTTTCTTCAATCCTCCACTCCCCCAACCTTAATTTGTTGTGGATTTTCAACTGGCACCAATAGCCAAATTGTACTTGTTCAGCTGGCCCTCCTTGGGCACCTTGTCGCGAGCTCAATGGCAATAGATTCCAAAGTTGCTTTCGCAAATCGCGCACTGGAACTTGGAATTACGGAAGCTGAAATTGATGCGCTGAAAGGAGTCAACATAACCAGTTATGCTACTTATGCTTACTGTTGCAATTTTCAACCTGGTCAAGCTGACGATGCACCCCTGACAGCTTTCTTGACCACAACGCTGGGAGCCGAGCCTTCAGCTTCAGTTGCATCGAAGTTTCGTAGGCTGTTTTTCGAAGCGCATGCACTTTCACTTGAAGACTTGAAATCTAGGGCAGAACGATCTGAGTCCAGTGAAGCTCGGGTCATTCCTTTGGCAGAAAAGATGGATAGGATCAGGCTCCAAAAGGAGCGACTTGCTGGCATAAGTTTTACCCCGCAATCAGAGCCTTCACATAGCTTTATTGACAAGGTGTGCAAGCAGCTCGATGACAACGTTGTGTCCTACATTGAACTTCAGAAATGCACTTCGAGACAAGATGAAACTTTGCATGCCAAGACAGACACTGCCTTGTCTTTGGACCTGTCAGGGAGCCTGAAACTCAACAAAAGGCAAAAGTTGGAAGATACAAACGTGACAGGAGAACACCGCCTCAGACAGGCATTCTTACGTAGGAACCTTGCCTACGACCTAGCTGGGATTGGCACCTTTTCAGTGATGGGTTTGTGGACGCAGAAGCTCTTTGAGAAGATGAATGGGGCCCCTTTGGCGAATTACCGCAGTATTTCAGCTGAGCAAATTCTCAACGCTGACAAGACTCTTTGGGTTAAGCTGTCAAACGAAACCAGAGGACAGCTTCAGCCCAAAACTGGAGACCCAAAGGCCTTTGACACAGCCTTTCAGAAGTTTTCTGAGCACCCTGAAGTACTGCAGCACATGTGTCTGTTACAGAGCAGCGCATCATCCAGACCTGAGCAAGGGGCGAGCTTTTCCCATTCAGCAAAGGGAAAAGGTCAACATTTCTCAGAAGGCAAAGGCAAACATGGCAAGGGCAAATCAAAGGCGCCTGGTCCTGGGATTCAAGTTCCAGATAATTGTGAGATTTTTGTCGATGGAGAACAATTGAGCAAGCGTTGGCAGATTGGACGATGCACTGCGAAGGTTAAGCCAGGGAAGAGATGCATGGTTGGTTATCATATGTGTTGGAAAAAGGGATGCCACAAGAACCACCCGGGCAATGAGTAATGAGTGCCCAATCTGACACTTGCAAACGAAGGAGCAGTTGAATTTCACCCCTACACATTTTGTGGAGGATGCAGTTTTCACCTTGCAACCAGTGACTATAGAAGTTTGTTGTGGGTCAGCGGGACTGTCTTCCGCCTTAAGGCGCTTGGGTTTCCATGTCCATGCAATCGACCACTCGGCCAACCGGCACTCACCAAAGGTTAGAACGCTGGTTTTGGATGTTTCAAATCTGCAGCAGCTGCAGTTACTGGAGTCAATGATAAAGTTTGTCAAGCCATGCTATATACACCTGGGCTTACCGTGCGGAACGTGTTCAAGAGCAAGAGAGAAGCCCATGCCTAAAAGCATGGGCGGGCACATGGGCCCTCAACCTTTGAGGGATGCTGACAACTTGTTGGGTCTGCCTCACCTTTGTGGGGCTGACCTGACCAAGGTGACCTTGGCAAACCAGCTCTACCGCGCTGCAATTGTCATTCTACAACTGTGTTTTGTTTTGGGCTGCCTGGTATCCATAGAGAACCCCGACCGCTCCTGGTTGTGGCCGCTGCTGGCGCTCCTGGTTCATGAAACTCAGGATCAACCTTTTACTCAATGGTTTTCGAAATTGGAGGCAGTTTATTTCGATGCTTGTGCGCATGGCAGCTCAAGGGACAAACGCACTAAGCTGCTTGCCACGAGCGACCTTTTTTCCACCCTGGCGATTGACTGCTCTGGGGACCATCAGCATGCATCCTGGCAACCTTTCCGTGGCGAGCATGTTGTTTTTCCAACAGCGATGGAGGCTGAATATCCTCCGCTGCTATGCAACCGTATGGCTGAATGTGTGCGACAGTCAGCAGCACACATGGGTGTTATCCCAAGCCTTCAACCACGCTTGAAGGAGCTGCTCAACCTGAGTTTGGGGCATCAGACCTTGCGGCATGAGCCGTTGATTCCAGAGTATGCAACGGTTTTTTCAAACAGATGCTCCCATTCAACATGAATCACATAAACTCCGCAACACCTCTTTGAGAATCAAAGATGAATGCCTTATTTTCACGACAACAAAAATTTGTCCCAGTGGGACAAATTAACAAGACCCCCCCCAAAAAAAATCTATGAAACCACCAAACAACAAACACAAACAGTAAACAGTTTGTTGGTTGTCTCCCTGTTTAACTGGAAACATCGATGATACTTCATGTTCACATGTGTGATTTTTCATTCGTTTGATGTTTTCCGTTTCAAGGGAGGGTGGGTGGGAATTCCACCCTTTTTAAAAGAGGGCAGCGTTGGCAATGGGCAAAGCAGTGGCGCGTGGCCAAGCGTTGCTTCGGTCTCCTGTGGTTTTTCAACCAGTGGTACCTGTTCCATTTCCGTATCGGCTGTGCATTTTGTCAGTGATTTCAGGTTTTGGCACTGCATTTGTGATTTTCTTCGCCTGGATTTGGACTCTTTAGGAGATCGTCTTTTATGCAACACAGGTCACAACCTCGGCTTCCTGTGTTTAGGCCGCTGGTGCCACATCGACCATTGCAATCTGATTCTACATCTTGCAGTTACATTCTTGCAGGTGGTGGTTCTGCAGTTTTGTTGCAACACAGCATCCTGTCGTATTTGTACACGCCTGGTGCTAGGAATCCAGATATTTTTCATTTGGGTAACGCTGCGCCTGCCATTCGTATCATTACAGGTTCCTGGACACAGGTGGACACTCCCAGCGTGTCTTCTCAACGGGCAGAAAATGACTGAGGCCACAGATACGAATCCTGACCTTTTTCCTCTGGGAGATTTTGCGGGGTCAGGTTTTGATGTTGGATACCCATATGGTGGTGAACAGTCTGAACCCTTTTTTGATGACGCCAGGGTTGATCCATCTGAAACAGTGGGGGACCAATTGGACGACTGGGATGTTACGGCAGTAAACTTTGCTGGTTCAGTGTTGGACGGTTTGCATGTTTTCACTTCCGGTGATTTTCAAAATGCATTGGACAGAGCATGGCAATCTTTGGAGCCGGCGCCACAGTGGACGATGCCTTGGGAAACGGGCGTGTGGAAACATATTTTTGATGTGTCAGAGCGTTCAAGTAGCTTGACAATGCCTGTTTTGAGTAGACCTGCAGTGGCTCCTCTGCCAGATGTCTTGCCAGTGCAACACCCGGCTTTGAAAAGCAGGCGCATTGCAGCTGAACCTCAGGCCTGGCAACAAGTGGTCATGGCCTCGGATGTGGCGTCATGGCAGGAGCTTCATGAAGCCAAGCTGGACGTGGCTTTGAAACGCTGGTATGACGTGGTGATCATGTTTCCAACGTCATTTATCTTGGTGGCTCAACTGGCTGAATTACCCACCTTGGGTGAGCAAATGTCCATGATGAGAGATGTTTTGAGTGGCAGATCACCTTTGACCTTGTTGAAACGAGTGAACTCCATTACACGGTACATGACATTTCTGCGCAATCACGGGATGACAGCGCCTGGGGTTGAGTCAGACTTGTATGCTTTTCTCAAGGAGCAAAGGTCTGAAGGCGCACCTCAGTCGAGACTTGCAGCTGTGATTGAGTCCATCAGGTTCATGGAGCATGTGTTAGGCCTCAATGGTTTGACAGACCTGCTGTCCAAGTGCTGCTTAGGTGCGGCAAAGCAGACAACAGCTGGGCCAAACCGTCAGGCAGCACCGCTGACAGTTGCAGAGCTGCGGGTACTTCATGACATCCTTGCTTCACCTGATGCAGATGTTTGGGATCGTAACATGGCTGGCGCTTTCCTGGGATGTGTTTATACAAGGTCGAGGTGGTCAGATTTTCAGCACTCGAATGAAATGACAGCAGATCCACACCCTCATTGTCCTGAGTTTGTGGAGTTATCCATTTCAGAGTACAAGACAAAGTATGCAAATGCTTGGAGGGGTGGTTTGCTTACAGCAGTGGCCCCAGCCATTGGTGCGTCGGCAGAGAACTGGGCGCAGAACTGGCTGGTAGTTAGAAACATGTTGCAGGCACCTTTGCATGAGGATTTTCCCATCATGCCAGCACCGAACGCTGCAGGGGAGGCCACCAAAAGGCCCCTTACCACTAAGGAAGTTGCGGAGTGGATCCGTTTGCTTTTGAGGAGAGGTGGCATAGCAATGGGTGAACGCAGAATTTCATCCCATAGTGCCAAAGCCACCATCCTTTCATACTTAGCGAAGTATGGAGCAGAGATATCAGTGCGTGAGATTTTGGGGGCCCATGTTTCCCACTTGCAGTCGGTCATCAGATATTCAAGAGACGCCCTGGCTGAGCCCTTGCGGGTTATGGCACGCATGCTGGCTGACATACGCAGTGGCATTTTATGCCGGACACCACAAGGTCTGGATACTTTTCAATGAACTTGGACCCAGCCACAGAGGAGATTGACAGTACAGTTATTCTGGTCAGTGATGATGAGGACGTTAAGCATGAGATGGCACAGGTGGAACAAATTGCTGAGTCTGACAGTGAGGACGAAGCTGACACCTGTTCGAGCTCAGATGAAAGTGCAGTGGCATCTGCAAGGTGCAGTCGACCCGTAACCGTGCCAAAGGCGCCGGTGGGCTTCAAGATGTACCAGCACACCAAGAGCCGCATGCTTCACCTCATGGAGTTGGAGCACCATAGGGCGTTCCAGTGTGGAAGGATGGCTGGGGAAAAGCATGAGATTTCCCAGGCCAGCAAACTCCGTTGGGACACCCCTTGCTGTGGCCGATGTTGGCGCACAGCTGGGCACCCGCTCGTGTCTAGGGTCGGATGAATGAGCCAGACAACATGAGCGCTGGACCTTTGCAGCCAAACACTTGGCAACGCAGAGCTATGAGCCTTCTTGTGGAAAAAAATTGACAGGCAGCATCTCCTTGTGCAAATCATTCACCAGTTAGTGTCAACATGAGACACGGTGAGAACGCACACATTGAAAACCACCTGTCAAACATTTCATTCCACTTGTCATACATGTCGGCTCCAGGTGTGCAACATGAAGTGCATGATACGTTTGTTTGGCTCATTTCATCATGCATGTCAGGAACGTCCAGACCTTAATCCAGGCACTCTCAACTTGTTGCAAATTGCATAAGTGAGCATGTCATATAGATACAGAAGTTGATAAACCACACTCCATTCTAAATACACCCTCTTCTGGATCTGACCCAGTTTTTCTTTCACTTTGACAGCTGGTTCATTGTTTCTTTTGTTGTAGGGACCTCAAACGCTACCCGTTGCTGAAACATGGCACTGGTGGAATCAGAGGCCGCTTTTCAAAAGCGTTGTGATGAACTGGAGGACCAGCTCTACACGAAGTGTAAGGCCCAGGACATCACGTCTTTTTCAACTCTGGCATTTTCGTTGGGGTCACCTCAGAACCAAGTCAGTGAAACAGAGCTGTTAGATTTGGCGGGAAAAATTCATGGGGGAGTGGCCACAGTGGGGAACACGGCCAACATAAGGAGACTCCATTTTGAGGCTTGTACATTTCTTATGGCAGATATGAAGTCGCAGGTAACAGCAACTGACCCGTCAGAGCCTGTGCGTAAACTTCCCTTTGTTGAAAAGCAGAATCGCCTTGAAATGCAGAAGCGCCGAATCAGTGGGTTGTCGCACCGACCTGAGCAGCAGCCAGCCCACCAGTTGATTGACCAGGTGTACAACTTGATAGAGTCAGGTGCCATCATTTACATTCATCCCTCAAAGTGCCATTCAAGGGAACACGAGATTCAGAATGAGGCAAAACAGAAGACCAAGCAAATCGTTACCCTTGAACAGGGGGCCTTGAAAACAACCACAGCCAATGCCATGACAGACATTGACACTTCCACTGAGTTGAAGGTTTACTTTGCTTTGATGCGACGGCACTTGGCTTTCGAGATGCTTCATTTGCTTTCCTGGGAGTTGTGTCAACTTTGGTTGGACAAGCTCATGACCGTGCTGATCTCAGATGCTCCAGCAAATTTTTCAGCAGTTGGAGTGAGTCAGATTCTCAAAGCTGATCGGGAGATGTTTACATTGCTTGTCATGGAACATACAGATGGTTTGAAAGCATTGCCTGGCAGAGAGCCGCCGTTGGACAAAACGTTCAAGCGCCTGATGCACGACCCACGCATCAATGTTCATTTGATTGCATACCCAAAGCAGCAGCCAGTTGCACCGAAAACCCCAAAGCGTCCTGGTGATGAGCCTGGAGATAAACCAAGTCCTAAAAAGCCAAAAAACCAGCCGCCGAAGCCCGTGCCTCAGATGCCAGCTGAGTTGAAAGGGTTGACAAGTAGGACTGCAGACGGCAAACCCATTTGCTGGCATAGGAACCTTAAGAAAGGGTGCAATAACACAGTCAAGAATGGCCGGTGCAGATTTGGGATGCACGTATGCATGAAGTGTCACAAAACGGGACACGGAGCAGCAGATTGCCCTGGTTGACTAGAAACATCAGATCAACAGGGTGCATGTGAGCCAAGGCCTTGTACAGTGGGCCATCCAATTTTTGCTCAAGATTTTCCAATGTGTCCTATAAAGGATGTCGATCAGCCTGGTCCCATTAGTCAGTCGCAGCCTGCCAGCCATCAGTTGCCTGGCGATTCAATGTGCAATAAGGGTACAGGACTGGTCCTTGAGATTTTTGCCGGATCGTGTCGGCTCAGCAAAGCTTGTCGTGGAATTGGCCTACAAGCATTGTCGGTGGATAAAGACTTGAGTAGAGCAGAAAACGCAGCAGTTGCAAAATATGACTTGTGTGATAAGAATCATTTTTCAATACTGGAGGGCTTGGTCAAAGCCGAGAGACCTCGGCTCTTGCATGCGCACTTCGCGCCCAGTTGTGGGACCGCTTCCAAAGCCCGGGAGCGTTTGGTCCCTGGATTGCCTAAAGAGCGCCAACCACGGCCCCTTAGGTCCGAGGAGAAGCCTGATGGCCTTGACAATTTGACTTCAAGTGAAGCTGCAAGGGTGATATCAGCCAACGATTCATATGAAGCCGCAGTGAGGCTCATCTTGCTCTTGGTGGATCTGGGAATTTCGGTTTTAGTAGAGAACCCTAAGAACTCACTTTTCTGGTTGACATCAATGATGCAAAGGCTCTACAAGGCGGTCAAAGGAGGTCATGAGACCATTTTTCACAGTTGCATGCACGGTGGCACCAGAGACAAAGCAACAAAGTTTTGGTCTTTTAACCCTCGCGCCCCAGAAATAAACCTGTTTGCATCATTGGCTCTGGAGTGTGACAGGAGCCATCCACACCAGTCATGGCGGCCTCGGTTTGTTGATGGCCGATGGATTTTTCCAACCAAGGACGAAGCTGCATACCCAGTTCTTCTGTGTGAACGCATGGCAAGCATCCTTTTGCAAGAAGCAACCTGCCGAGGCTTAGCACCAGATGACAGTTTGACACAGCAGCTGCAACACGACAGCGCAGTCGGAAAAAGGCAGTTGTTCACTACACAACCTCGTCAGCAGAAGTTGCGGCCGATTTTGTCTGAGTTTGGTCATTTTCTAGTCATGGCAGTAAGCCTGGAGGATGCTTCAAAATTGCAGTTGGAAAAACTTTGTCCTAAGGGTTCAAAAATAGTGTCACGTCAAATTCAATGGGGGTTTAGGCGGGACGTTTTCATGACCCAAAAGGGTGCCACCATGGTCTCCCATTTGGATGATGGAGAAACCTTCGAACTGGTGAAAGTAGGCGTTCCAAGAGATCCAACCGAGTTCATTGCAGCTGCAGTGGCATTAGGGCATCCACGTTTCTTGCTTGCAAGGGTGAGTAGTGAGGCTGAAGTTGCTGTGGATCATCTTTTGGGGAATGCGGCGAAACTTTCTTTGCTTAGAGCCCGGTTTTTGAAAAAATGGTTGCAAAGGGCAAAAGAGTTGCATGAACATGAGGAGGATTTGCACTCCAAGTTGCCTGCACACTTGCGCAGGGTCCTGGCAGGCAAACGCCTCTTATTGTGGCGTGAACTTTTGCTTGAACTAGGATACCAAGATGCCAAGGTGGTGGACGAAATCATCCGAGGTTTCCCTATGACAGGTTGGACCGAAGAATCGGGAGTTTTTGTGCCTGATGTGCGGCCTCCAGACATGACCGTGGATCAATTGCGGGGCATTGCACTTGGACTGAACCATGCAGTGGTGGAATCGTTGGCACAGGCCGGAGATTCAGAGTTGGATGTCCCGGCTTGGGAAGAAACCCAGGCAGAGATTCAGAACGGGTGGCTAGAACCTTGTGAAGTTTCAGATTTGCGTGTGGTGCATGTAGCCAAACGCTTTCCTTTGCAGCAGGGCGGTAAATTGCGGTTGATCGACGATTTTTCAGCAGCTGGAGTTAACCAAACGGTGGGCATGGCCGAAAAACTCAGGGTGGAGTCGGTGGACGAGCTGACGGCCACCATCCTTGTGATGTTGAAAAAATGCGGTGAAAGTGCTCTGCTGAATCTTGTGGGTAGGACGTTTGACTTGAAAAGCGCTTATAAGCAATTTGGGGTCGACGTCGAGCACCAAAAAACTCTCAGGATTGCCCAGCGTCACCCGGGCGGCGGAGTCAAGTTCTTTGCGGTCCAATCGCTACCGTTCGGGGCCACAGCCTCTGTCTCTTCATTCTTGCGCATAGCAGCTTCCATTAAGTTCATTGGCACGGTGGGGCTGCGGCTCATTTGGACCAATTTCTTTGATGATTATACTGCTTTGTGTACCAGGCAGACGGCTCAAGAGGTGACCTTCTGTGTAGAGTCCTTGTTGCGTTTGCTTGGAGTGAAATATGCTGAGACGGGCCCCAAGGCCCCAGACTTTGCGGAGAAGTTCAAAACCCTGGGGTTGGAATTCGACTTGTCTGAAACCGACCATGGGTCTTTTGTCTTAGGTCACACTGACAAAAGACGAGAAGAGCTCCTAGCCACATTGCATGAATTTTTGCAGGTCGAGACGGTAGAGGTGAAAGCGCTGGAGAAACTGCATGGTCGGTTGGTGTGGTTCAGTTCCTATGTTTTTGGCCGAGAGTTGAATACTGCAGTGAGGGTGATTTCGAGATACGCAAGTTTCAAAACCAAAACCATCAACAAGCCCGATGACCTGAACCATGCGTTGAAATTTCTGGCGGAGGAACTGGTCAGAGCCAGACCAGTCCAAGTCTCCCTATCTCATTCCAGCACCTTCTTTGTCTTCACGGATGGAGCGTTTGAACCCACTTCCAATACACCTGCCACTGTTGGTGGCCTACTAGTTGATGAATGTGGAAGGTCATTAGAGTTCTTTGGGTTGCCTGTTCCACAGACCTTGCTGGACCAATTCCTGGAACATTCAGAACATCCAATATATGAGCTTGAGATCCTCCCAGTCCTGGTAGCCATCAGGATATGGGCCAAGTTGTTGGAGAAGAGCCACGTTGTGTTTTACTTAGACAATACTGCAGCACATAGTGCCTTTGTCCGTGCGGAGGGAGCCACCCCAGCGGCAGCAGGCAAGGTGCGAGACTTTGTCAAGTATGAGAAGTTGTTAGGTTTGTTACCATGGTTCGGACGAGTCCCGTCCGCTAGCAACCCAGCAGACGACGCATCTAGGCTGAACTTTAACGTGGCCTGGCTTACCCAAGCCAAACTTCTCTCAGTGGTTCTTCCTGCACACTTAAGTCAGTGGGGTATATCAACGGGTGTTCCGGAAGCATGCAACCGGAAAGCTTGACCCTACGCAGATAGCATCATCTGCCACCTTCCAGTGACAAAAACATGATTTGTTCGCTACAGGTTGAAACTGCAACCTTTCCTGTCTTTACCCCGACTGTGCATTCGAAGTGAACCCGCGACAAAAAGAGAGGCAGCATTCCACCGCCACGTTTTCATTTCAGTGATGTCCATTGTTTGTTTGTTTCGATTTGCTTTTGTGATTTATCCGCATGTCCTTGTGCAGTTTGATGATCACGATTTGGAAACACACTTTCGATGGCGCGCGTATCCTCGAGATATTTGGTTGAAGAATATATTGTTATATATTATTCTTCTTGATGTTTTATTGTTAGTTTAAATAAATAAACCACATATATGAATATGGATCTATACGTTTGATCCTTCCCCACCGTCTTGTGGTTTGTTAGTGAAAATAAGCAACACCTCTTTGAGAATCAAAGATGAATGCCTTATTTTCACGACAACAAAAATTTGTCCCAGTGGGACAAATTAACAAGGCCCCCCCCAAAAAAAATCTATGAAACCACCAAACAACAAACAAACACAAACAGTAAACAGTTTGTTGGTTGTCTCCCTGTTTAACTGGAAACATCGATGATACTTCATGTTCACATGTGTGATTTTTCATTCGTTTGATGTTTTCCGTTTCAAGGGAGGGTGGGGGGGAATTCCACCCTTTTTAAGAGGGCAGCGTTACCCACCCTACTTTCACTACGTTCACCCACCCACGCTGCGGGGGGGGTATATCAACGGGTGTTCCGGAAGCATGCAACCGGAAAGCTTGACCCTACGCAGATAGCATCATCTGCCACCTTCCTGTGACAAAAACATGATTTGTTCGCTACAGGTTGAAACTGCAACCTTTCCTGTCTTTACCCCGACTGTGCATTCGAAGTGAACCCGCGACAAAAAGAGAGGCAGCATTCCACCGCCACGTTTTCATTTCAGTGATGTCCATTGTTTGTTTGTTTCGATTTGCTTTTGTGATTTATCCGCATGTCCTTGTGCAGTTTGATGATCACGATTTGGAAACACACTTTCGATGGCGCGCGTATCCTCGAGATATTTGGTTGAAGAATATATTGTTATATATTATTCTTCTTGATGTTTTATTGTTAGTTTAAATAAATAAACCACATATATGAATATGGATCTATACGTTTGATCCTTCCCCACCGTCTTGTGGTTTGTTAGTGAAAATAAGCAACACCTCTTTGAGAATCAAAGATGAATGCCTTATTTTCACGACAACAAAAATTTGTCCCAGTGGGACAAATTAACAAGGCCCCCCCCAAAAAAAATCTATGAAACCACCAAACAACAAACAAACACAAACAGTAAACAGTTTGTTGGTTGTCTCCCTGTTTAACTGGAAACATCGATGATACTTCATGTTCACATGTGTGATTTTTCATTCGTTTGATGTTTTCCGTTTCAAGGGAGGGTGGGGGGGAATTCCACCCTTTTTAAGAGGGCAGCGTTACCCACCCTACTTTCACTACGTTCACCCACCCACGCTGCGGGGGGGGTATATCAACGGGTGTTCCGGAAGCATGCAACCGGAAAGCTTGACCCTACGCAGATAGCATCATCTGCCACCTTCCAGTGACAAAAACATGATTTGTTCGCTACAGGTTGAAACTGCAACCTTTCCTGTCTTTACCCCGACTGTGCATTCGAAGTGAACCCGCGACAAAAAGAGAGGCAGCATTCCACCGCCACGTTTTCATTTCAGTGATGTCCATTGTTTGTTTGTTTCGATTTGCTTTTGTGATTTATCCGCATGTCCTTGTGCAGTTTGATGATCACGATTTGGAAACACACTTTCGATGGCGCGCGTATCCTCGAGATATTTGGTTGAATAATATATTGTTATATATTATTCTTCTTGATGTTTTATTGTTAGTTTAAATAAATAAACCACATATATGAATATGGATCTATACGTTTGATCCTTCCCCACCGTCTTGTGGTTTGTTAGTGAAAATAATGTCAGCTCCTTTTTCACAGGGGCACCATAGCACTGAGCAGCCAGAAGGAACACAGGAACACAAGTCAAAGAGACCGCGAAAGGAGTTTAAATATGGGGTGTGGCATACACCCGAACAGTTCCTGACTAGAGCTGAAGCTGTTGTTCACCCCATGGACAATGAATCCTTTCTGCATGTGGCGACAAAGGATGCTATCAAGAAAGTGGTCAGAACTGACCCTCTGGTATTGGCACAGGAGCGCTTGGCCACCGTTTTCAACCTGCGTAAATTCACAAACGAACTCAATTGCCAAGAGTTGGCACTCAAGGACACAATGCACCCAGATGTCAAAAGATGCACAGCGTCCAAGAACATCCTCCTTTTCGAGCACGTCCTTAAACAGCTTGGCTTTGGGATATGGAGGTTGTTTCCCTGTTGAAGCAGGGAATTCCCCTGGTTGGGTTGCAAGCGGCCCCTAATGGATACAGAGAGCAGCTGGTGCCAGCATCCATCACAGAGGACGAGTTGCTACAATCAGCAGCTTGGAGGCGTAAGTCTCTGATGTGTCAATCCAAGCGCTTCAAACCTGAAGAGGAAGCCGCTCTCCTCGAGACCACGGCTGAAGAAGTGGCAAAGGGTTTTTTGGAGGGGCCGTATTCAGAACAGGAAATTTCCGTTTTGTTGGAAACCGAGGACTGGTCCCTCAGCCCGCGTTTCGTCCTCTTCCAGGGCACTGGCGGCAAGATCAGAGTGATAGATGATGCAAAGAAGAGCTCGGTCAATGCAGCTTACAGTTCCACCGTCAAGTTGCAGCTCCAGGATGTGGACTATGCGGCTAACATGGTTCTGTTTTTGATGTCAGAATCGGCGGCAGCCGGCATTTCTGGCGATGAATGGATGGGCAAGACCTTCGACCTTAGCAAGGCTTACAAACAACTTGCCATTCTTCCTGCCCACCAGAGGCATGCAGTGGTAGGATTTCCTGTGAGTGGCACCTGGAGATTCTATCGAAGTATCTCCCTTCCTTTCGGTTGCACTGGTAGCGTGTATGGCTTCGTGAGGGTGTCACAAGCAATATGGTACATAGTGACTAGGCTGCTATCTGCAGTATCAAGTCATTATTTTGATGACTTCCCCACTTTGGAAAGAGCCCCAGGCTGCAGGGTGCTTTCTCTTGCGTTCAGCGCAGTGCTGGACATGCTGGGTTGGGGACACGCAAAAGAGGGCGATAAAGCGTTGAACTTTGCTGGTGCCTTTGACTTGTTGGGCGTGAACTTCAACCTTGCTTTGACTCCCAAGGGGATTTTGCAGGTCACCAACAAAACTACGAGGATCGAAAAGCTGTGCGCTCTTTTGGACAAGGTCAAGAGCGAGGACTCACTCAACCACAGGTGAAAGAAGGCCAATACTCTTGTTCACGGATGGTGCTTGGGAAGATGGCCAAGCGTCTGCAGGTGCCATTCTGGTTGATGGAGATTTTCGCATTGGGTGCACCATAACTGTACCCGACACGCTGGTTGCCCATTGGTTGAAGCATGCAGGTGAGCAAATCATCTCTCAGATTGAACTTTGGGCCCTCGTAGCAATCAGATGGCATTTCCGTGAGCGACTTGAAAGCCGCAGGTTAATCTCTTGGGTCGACAATGAAGCTGCAAGAGTTTGTGCAATAAAGGCTTCGAGCCCGTCGCCAGCCATGAGGGCTCTCACGAGAGCTCTGGCAGACATGGAAGTAGCATGGCCAGTTTTTGCTTGGACGGAACGCGTATGCTCGTTCTCCAATCCCGGAGATTTGCCATCGCGACATAAACTGAGTGAAGCCATGCGTCGCTTCAATGTTTCTGACGGGGGCATTGTTGACGCCACCGCCGAACTTGCCACAACAATAGTTGGACTCCATGAACGACCTTTTAGTGCTGCTCTCCTTTTCCACAGGGGCACAACACCTGAGCACCAAACACGAAATGCCAGTTGACAAAGTCACCTGGACATCGTCAGAAAATGCAGATCCAGCAACTGCATAGCAAAGCTCAAACCGTTAGTTGTGAAAACGCCCCAGACCAAGGAGCAAGCAGAAAAAGTGAAAGGCCGCACGGAACTCCATTCAGACACTTCATTTCAGTGATGTGAGCATGTTCATTTCGTTTTTCGGCGATCTCCTTTTTCTCCATGTTTAATTTCCGGCGTATTTTGCGTATCCCATATATTTACCTATATGCATATATACATATTTATATATATGCATAGGTATAGGTGGCGTATGCCTGCGTTTATGCACCTAAGTTGTTTCTTATAAGATGAGTGCTATCACGAAGTGAGAGCATTATCTTTGAAGGAAACAATTTGAAAAATTTGAATCTAACACTCAAACAAATTTTTCCTTAGGTGCAAAACCTGGTACTTGGCAACATCATGCAAATCATTTGCTCTGTTGCGTAATTTATTTTTCATGAGATTTTTTTAACACTGTGTTTCCAACCTTGCGTTTCAACACACAGTTTGCCATGTTCCCTCATGAACTCAATCCATTTTCATTTCGACATGGCCATTATCATCTCAAGGGTGAGGTTGAGGTGGGTTAAAAAAGAACACAGACAACAGTTCCACCTCCACAACCTCTTTTCTTTTGGCCCGCCCTCCCATCCCTTGTGGTGGGGGGGGCACAACACCTGAGCACCAAACACGAAATGCCAGTTGACAAAGTCACCTGGACATCGTCAGAAAATGCAGATCCAGCAACTGCATGGCAAAGTTCAAACCGTTAGTTGTGAAAACGCCCCAGACCAAGGAGCAAACAGAAAAAGTGAAAGGCCGCACGGAACTCCATTCAGACACTTCATTTCAGTGATGTGGGCATGTTCATTTCGTTTTTCGGAGATCTCCTTTTTCTCCATGTTTAATTTCCGGCGTTTTTTGCGTATCCCATATATTTACCTATATGCATATATACATATTTATATATATGCATAGGTATAGGTGGCGTATGCCTGCGTTTATGCACCTAAGTTGTTTCTTATAAGATGAAAACGTCTCACTTGAAACGGGGGGATGTCAGCGAGCCGTTTTTTTGCCAGTGTTTTTTAGGGTTGTGATACAGAGGGTTGTTTGAATCTAGCCTGAGCACACAGAACCTCTTCCAGCAAAAAAACCGGTCGCTGTCTTTCGCTTGCTTGTTTGCATGTCAGAGCAACTAGAGACAAACACACTTGAACGGTAAGGGTGTTCACTCCCTGGTGTTTAAGGTGTGGATTCAGTTTGCGCTTGGCCACACTGGGATGTAGTTGCTAGCTAATTTTTTTTTTTGCTGCCCCCCCCAAAAATGTTTTTTTTCCACACCAGAAGTTGTCAAAAGACTTGGAACACTGTTGGAATCAAGCTGCCGCAGAAGATGAGTTTTCAGGTCAGTTGGAGCAGCGCATCAACGACTTGAACCAGAGGGCCGAGATTGCAGAAGGTCTTGTTGACCGCAACAAAGCTGAACTCAGAGATGAACTCATGCAAGTTAGCAGTGAGATCAGCATGACTCATGACCACACCTCTGGGATCCATTACTACATCGTGGAAAGCGGTGGCTATTTGAGGAATGGTCTTGGACTATCCCACCAACAGTGGATTCACTCAACAACTCCGGAGCGTGCGAATCTGGTTGCTCCGCAAACTATGGGATCAGTCGAATACATGCGATTGGTTCGTCGGCGTGGCAATCCAAATGGTCGTGCAGACAACACTGACAGTGGAAATGCGGGAGAATCAGAAAGCGGAACAAACGATCATGACATGGAGGTGGAACCAGCAGCTTCATCTTCAGTTTTACCCTCAGCTGTGCCACAGACAGTTGAAGGGATGGTGGAGCTTTTGAAAACTGAACATGCGATTTGTTTGGAACGCGGAGAATTCTGGGATGCGAATGCGATTCAAAATTTGATCCTGGAATTCTTGCAAGGAGTTCGGGATGGAATCAGCGATGTGATGCTTGCCAGGTGCAAAGGTCGTATGTTTGAAGTTTTCACAGAGCTGGGATCCAAAATATGTACCCGCCGTGAGGGTATGGATGTGTTTTTCTCTGGAAGTGGCTTGGCAGTAACAATCACTGCCAATTTGCTGATGCGAGATGCAACAAACATGGAAAATGGGACGCTTGATCAAATGAGGAGCGCGTAAGAGATGCATTCCCCTGCGCCAGGATGACACTGGCACAAATCGAGATGAGTGTGTAACAGTTGCAGACATTTGCACATGCAACTCAGCTGTGCTCTGTTCTACTCTGCTCGTCTACTCGGCTCAACTTTAATCTGCTCCACTGTGCTCCCCTACTCTACTCTAGACGCTGACAGGCTTATGACACAAGCTACTTTTATACCTCAGAAACGTGCAAACAGGACATCAAAACTTCTGGACTAGTTTTTTGCTCCACGAACATGGCACCTGGTCAGAATGAGTTCTGAACTACTTCCCTACGTCAAGAACATGCCAACTGGACTTAAAACCCTCTGAACTACCTTTCTACTTCAGGAACATGCCAACTGGATTTAAACACTTTTGGAAAATCATCCGCAAGTCGGCGTTTCTTTACGAAATTTCCTTTGATCATTATTGATTCCTTGCATTATTCCTCTTCTTTTTGTTCCCATCTCGAAATCGAATGCTGTGTCTGGTTTCCCCTGGTTTTTCTCCAATTGCCTGCCTACTTGTTTCCAATTGTCTCCCGACCTGTCTGCATTTGATTCTTCACTTGCTTCCTACTTGTCTCCTTGCTTTCTTTTCCTGGTTGTCTCCTTCCTTCTCCCCCTACCCGTCTCCCTCCCTGTCTCTGTACTTGTTTCCTTACTTGTCTCCCTGGTCTCCCTACTTGTCTCGCTACTGCTACGTGTCTCCATACTTGTCTCCGGACTTGTGTCCGTACTTGTCTCCAGAGTTGTTTCCGGAGTTGTCTCTTTATTTGTAGCCTTGCTTGTGTTTCTTCTTGTTTTGCTTTTTCCTTGCCTTGATCCCGGATGTTGTGCAAAGATCATCGTCAAACAATTCGATTTTTAGTACATCCTTTGGTCCATGGTTCTGTGGACTGGGACTCTCATCTGGAACCATAGAGCTCACATCACATCAGTGATCTTTACACCTTCATCCGTGATCTCCTTGTTTTGCTTGATCCCGGACATTGTGTTAGCCTTCTGACGCTTTGTCTTCCGTTTTCTCTTCCCTTCCTTCCCCTACTTCTTTCTCCTTCTTTGCCCTTTTCATGATCCTGTTGAAACGTGGAACAAAAATGCAACCCAATTTCGCCAGAAGAACCCCCTTAGGTTTTCTTGGTCATGATGCCAATAACACGGAACCAAAATTTGGCAACAGGAACGTTGTTCTGCAACTTTGACACCTATCTCTGATGCCAATTTTGTTCTGATGTTTGGAACAAAAGTGCTGACTTTTTGTTTCCGTTTTTTGACGATTGACGGGTGATAGTTTGCATGTCACGTGTGGCCAGCCATGCTGCAAGAAATTCCACACATGCATTTCGATAGTTTTTGGCTCCAATTATTTCACGCCGCACGTCTCTCCGGGACAAAACTGTTCGGAAACCCATTTTTTTTAACATAATGGTGTACGAATTGCCCAACCGCCAACATTTTCCTTAGGGACACCTTACTTGAAATATGAGGTGATCTGAGTCAGATCTGAGTCAATTTGAAATAGGCAGCCGGGAGACATTCCATTCGCGCCAAGGCCACCAACGCGAGATGTTCCGAATTTTGATTGCCGCGTTGCTCCTTTGCATTGCTCAGTCCGACTCTTCCCAGGAGCAAAATGCGAGGAATTGTGGAATATAGTTGTTTGTGGACCGGCCAAATAAACGCACCTCCAAAAAATTGACATCCACATTTTTCTTTGTTTGATCCCGAAAAAATTGAGAACAGGGTAAGGTACTTGACATTTCATTCTTCTTTTTGGTGGAAGGACGAAAATTGGTGATTGTTGTTGCTGTGTTGGCACAACCACCCACCGTGATGTCAGGAGTTTTTGTCTGTTCGGGTGTCCGAGAAATACATTGGCGTGTTGCGATCGAACAACTACTTGTTCTTCTTTTCCCATGAACTGCATGGTGAAAAAGACAATGTTCACATATTTCTTGCATCCATTTGTTTTTCAGTTCCACATTCTTCAGAATTAAAACCTATCTGATTGGTGCCTGGTTTGAGGTCCCAAAAGTGGAGAACGATGCGACCCAGCCAGAGGCTGGGTTTGGCTGGGTGCTGACCATGACTCCCTTATGATTTTTAGGGATGAATGTCCTGGAACTCAAATTCCGTTCTTACAAGACTGGGTTTGCCATGGCCATGGCAAAATCCGGTGTGGAATCTGTTGGGACCTGCACGCCCATGGGTCCCGAAAGTTTGGGGTTTGGAGCAGGGTGTTCCGCATTTTTCAGCATTAAACTATTAATTAAGTATGTGGACGTTGATGATACTTGAATATTTGAATATATTTGAATACTTGAATACTTGAACACTTGAAATTGTCAAAACCATTGGGTTTCATTTTTTTTTGTCGATTGCAAGTGATTTTGGGTATGCAGCCTGAATTTATATTGCACGAGGAACTATCAATAGTTGCCACAGTTGGTGTACATTCCACACCAAAATGTTCTTTTCGACAAAGACATCAAACTGAGAATCGTGGGCCGTTATGTTGGTTGCTTCGGCCACAGAGTTTGCATGCATTTGGTTGCAGATTCATTTATTTGAATAAGGTCAATGAACCAATGGTTTGGTGAAAGTGATCGCATCCAACCCCGCAGGCGCTGAAGAGTGGTGCCGTGACAGTCGCGGAGGTGAAGGTGTGGGATTTTCTGGCATTTCTGGTTTCAAAAATGGGACCCTCAAGTTGTGGCTACTGAATGATGACAAACAGATAAACTCAGATAAACCATAGGAATTTGGGGATTTTTGGGGTATCCTATTTTCAGACTAGCCCATCGGAACCAAAAGGACTTGGATGCACAGAAAAAAAATCAAACAAGACAACAATCACTGCGCAGGGGTATCCCATTGGAGGTCAACTGGATTGTTGGATATGATTGGTGGGCATCAATGGGCATCAATGGGCATCAATGGGCATCAATGGGCATCAATGGGCATCAATGGATCCTATATTTTCGTGAGGAGATCGAGTTTGACGCTGCCTCCAATCCATACATCGCGACCAGCACCACGGCTGAGTGTTTGGCGTTGATCTTCATGATTGTGGTCGGTAGCCTCAGCTCTTGGCGGGATGCTCCTGTTGAAGATCTGATTCAGTTTCAAGATCTACTGATCTACTGTATATCATTGATAGATATCATTTCTCTCATTTCTACCATTTCTATCATATCATTTGATTTTTTGATAGTTTTGACATGGAAAGTGTGCATTGTGACACACCCAACATGTCCTAGCAGTTGGAATGGATAGTGCACCAAGGCCTGTGTAATTTGCTACCTGGAGTGTTGCAAGTGTCTTGGCAAAAGACATGCCCAGTCCCCGGTGTTTTCGTAGAAGCAAATCAAGATCCTGAAAGATTGTTCTGCATGATGCTAATGAATTTATTTATATTCGAACGGTGTATAATATATATATATGTATATCTATACACATTAACAACATGATCAGCACTTCTTGAGATCATTCCCAAGCCTGAGAAGTCCTGACATTTCAAATCACTTGACGTGACATCAGACATCTGGTCGTTGGGGGTCGATTTCAGTCAGCTGAGCAGCGACTCTTGAGCGAGGTGAGCAGCGAAGCTGGTAAGAGCTGCCATGTGCAGTGAGGCCAATGGCTACAGTATGCTACAGTGCTACAGTCAAAGTATTGGCCTCTTGTCCCCAAAGTCAAAGTTAGAAGCTCAGTGACTCAGTACCATTATAGGATCTATTTATATCTATTTGGTAATACAGAGTCAAAATATTGGCCACTGCGAGGTGGTAGCTCCCCCAGATGAACCTCAGGGGAAGCGCCTTCCCTGGCCGGGGATTTTCTTAAAATGGTGAGATTTCCGGTATTTTGAGATGCCAAGGGCCAAGAAGTTTCTGAAGATCTGCTTATAGGAGGCCATGGTGGCTGTGAGTTGGGCAAAGGCCTTTCCAGGCCATGCCCACCATGCAGTGCCCAAGTGGCGAGGCGAGCAGGTCGTAGTTGCGGCGCCACAGTCAGAATTAGCTCTGCTCAGTCAGAATCCTCCAAGAAATCAAGCTGCTGGCAGTCGCAGAATGTTTGCTTCAGAGATCAGAGCTTTTAACGACCCAGTCGTTGCTGTGGCTTCCAAACCCTGCTGGGGTGTTTGAACCTTCGTCTCCAGATTTCTACTTTGTGCGACAGAAATTGACATTGCTATGGGGTTCGCGTGCGTTGTCTCTAGAAATACATTTTTGTGTTCTTACATTGTCTTTTTCTTGAAAGAACTCAGTCCTTGCACCGTTTTATGCCGGAAATGACAAGTTTGTTCTGCAGACTTGATCATTTTGGAGTGTTTTTCAGTTTGTACTTTGGATTGCAGTGAGGGAGAATATGATGTACAGTAAGTTATAAGCAAACATTTGTCTGACTTGAGAAAAGGCTACATTTATTTTTGCCTTGGCTCAACTGAAAGCCTTTGATATCGGCTGTGTCAGCATCCATTGATGCAGGTTTCCTTTGACCTGTACTAGAAATTCTCGACTTAGAGTAATGATCCGTGTCTATGATAGCAAATCGGGGCTCAATGATGGTTGCGGTACCTCAGGCAGCTGGTTTCCCATGTGTTGCTCATTGAATGAGCTCATCCTACTGGATAAATCAGCTCCAGTCTGCACTCTTGGCAGCTCCTAGTGAACGCATGGGAGGGCACGTTAGTCTGCACTGAAAAATCCTGGTTGAAGCAACTCACATGTCTTGGACCATTTCTTATGTATGTATGTATATATATAATATTACCCACAGACGCTGCGTGTTGCCCAGACATTAACATTGAGGATGTTGTGTTGTCGAATATGATAGGAGAGATTGCAAAAAAATACTGCATATACGTAGTGTTTTCTGGTTTAGGATTCAAAGTTTTCAGGGTTTTGGTTTTCGGGTTTAGGGTTTAAGGTTTTAGGGTTTTAGGGTCCGACGCAAAGCGGCGCCCAAGTGAAAGCTGTCTTGGACAGGAAGGTTTGTAAAGTTAATCACAAGGAATCACAAGAAAGTTTTTTAGACTCTTTTACGGGGTGCGCGCCCTATGCTCCAAAACTTAAGTTGAAAAAACTTAAGTTCGTCAAGGCGAACTTAAGCACAGCCCCGTCGAACTTAAAATTTGAGGCATTAACTTCAGATCACCCAGGGCACCAACTTAAGCACAGCCTTGGCAAACTTAAGTTCACCCAGAGCCTTACCTTAAGCACAGCCCTGGCAAACTGAAGTTTTGAAGCCCTAACTTAAGTAGACCCCCAGGCCCCAACTGAAGTTTACAGGCCCCAGGCCCCAATTTAAATTCACAGCCCCCAGGCCCGTACTTAAGCTTACAGGCCCAGGCCCCAATTTAAATTCACAGCCCCCAAGCCCCAATTTAAGTTTACAGGCCCCGGACCCCAACTTAAGTTTGCAGGCCCCAAGCCCCGATTTAAAGTCACAGCCCCCAGGCCCCAACTTAAGTTTACAGGCCCCGGGCCCAGGCATCAATTTAAATTTACAAGCCTTAGGCCCTCCCAGGCCCCAGACTTCAACTTAATTTCACAGCCACCAGGCCCAATTTAGATTCGCAGCCTCCACCCCCGAACTTAAATTTACATGCCCCAGGCCCCAATTTAAATTCACAGCCCCCAGGCCCCAACTTAAGCTGACAGGCCCCAGGTTCCAATTTAGATTCACAGCCCCCAGGCCCCAACTTAAGCTTACAGGCCCCGGCCCTAATGTAAATTCACAGCCCCCAAACACCAATTTAAATTTACAGGCCCCAGGCCCGTACTTAACCTTGCAAGCCCAGGCCCTAAATTAAATTCACAGCCCCCAAGCCCCAATTTAAGTTTACAGGCCCCAGGCCTAGGCCCCAATTTAAGTTTACAGGCCCCAGGCCCTCCCAGGCCCCAGGCCCCAACTTAAGCTGACAGGCCCCAGGTTCCAATTTAAATTCACAGCCACCAGGCCCCAACTTAAGCTTACAGGCCCAGGCCCCAATTTATTTTCACAGCCCCCAAGCCCCAATTTACAGGCCCCGGGCCCTAACTTAGGTTTGCAGGCCCTAGGCCCCGATTTAAAGTCACAGCCCCCAGACCCCAACTTAAGTTTACAGGCCCCGGGCCCAGAAGTTTACAAGCCCCAGGCCCCAATTTAAATTCACCGGCCCCAGGCCTCAATTTAAATTCACAGGCGCCAGGCGCCAATTTAGATTCACAGCCTCCGCCCCCCAACTTAAGTTTACAGGCCCCAGGCCCCAATTTAAATTCACAGCCCCCAGGCCCCAACTTAAGTTCACAGCCCCAGGTCCCGACTTAAGTTCACAGCCCCCAGTCCCCAACTTAAGTTCACAGCCCCTAGGCACCAACTTAAGCTCACAGCCCCCAGGCCCCGGCTTAAATTCACAGCCCCCAGGCCCCAACTTAAGCTCACAGCCCCAGATTAAGTTTACAAACCCCAGGCCCCAACTTAAGCACAGCCCCCAGGCCCGGACTTATATTCTCTGACTTCAGGCCCCAACTTAAGTTTACAGGCCCCAGGCCCCAACTTAAGGACTAACATGCCCAACTTAATCGAGCCCCAGGCGCCCAACTAGTTCAGGGTTCAGGGTTAAAGGTGCTTTGGGTTAAAGGCTTGTAGGTTTGAATTTTGGAAAAGGTTAAAGGCGGTGGGGCTGAAGGTTTGAGGGGCAAAAGGTTTTAGCGTTAAAAGGATTTAGGGCCGGAAGATTTTAGGGTGAATGGATTTTAGGGTTAAAGGATTTAGGGTTTGAAGGCTGTAGGAGTAAAGGGGGCATAGGGTTAAAGGGTTTTAAGGTCAAAACATTTAGGGTTAAAGAGTTGGGATAAAAAGGGCCCATGGCAATAATTGCAATTAAAACCGGAAGGAACATAGTAATATATGCAATAACAACAACACCAACAGCAACAGCAACAACAACAGCAACAGCAACAGCAACAGCAACAGCAGCAACAGCAGCAACAACAGCAACAACAGCAGCAACAGCAGCAACAGCAGCAACAGCAGCAACAGCAGCAACAGCAGCAACAGCAACAACAACAACAACAACAGCAACAGCAACAGCAACAACCACAACCACAACCACAACAACAACCACAACCACAACCACAACCACAACCACAACCAGAACAACAACAACAACAACAACAACAGCAACAGCAACAGCAACAGCAACAGCAACAGCGACAGCGACACGACAACGACAACGACAACGACAACGACAACGACAACGACAACGACAACGACAACGACAACGACAACGACAACGACAACGACAACGTCAACAACGTTATCCACACATGGTTGCAGCCGCTTTGCGTCGCCCAAGTGCCGCAAGGCTCCTAAAATTTAGGGCTTTAGGGTTTTAGGGTTTAGTGTTTAGGGTTCGTCGCTTGGGAAATCTCAAGACACTGCCTCTATGCAGGTGTTTGAGCATGTTGAAGGATAATGCATATACGCCATTTGAAGTTTCCAGGCAACACGCAGCGCCTGGCCATAATATTACACATACATAATTATATATGTACACATATGTATATTTAGTATTATTTAGTTATATATATATATACACATACATATACTTTAACTTCAATCCCAGAGAACTCGGGTCATGCGGCACCGGGTCGGTGCGTTGCAATGTTTGCGCATCCTAATGTGCGTTGGTGCAGGCCATGAACACTTTGATGGATGCATGGCTCATGTCATCTGGGGGTTTCCTAAAATGGGGGTACCCCAAAACAGATAGTTCATACTGGAAAGTCCTACTAAAATGGAGGATTTGGGGGTACCCCAATTTTGGGAAACCTCCATATATCTTTGTCTATTTTTGTTTCAGACTGTGTCCATGATTGCTGGATATTTCCGAACGCGATTTTGCGGAGGCAGATATTTCGGGCTTCAGGGGCTTCCCTTTGCCATACCGATTGCACAAAAGAGACTTCCCAAGGCGAGGAATGGATGGCCCAATGAGATATCCCAAGAGATTTGCACATTCTCTTGCCTGAGACATCCCTTTGCTGACCTGTGTTCAAGTGGCCACCACAGGACACAGCGTGGGAGGATGATGTAGTGCTATTCTTAGCCCCTCGTTTG
The DNA here is from genome assembly GCA_947184155.2 of Cladocopium goreaui. Taxonomy (NCBI): domain Eukaryota; class Dinophyceae; order Suessiales; family Symbiodiniaceae; genus Cladocopium; species Cladocopium goreaui. The sequence continues at coordinate 47,458 of CAMXCT020003518.1, forward strand.
CATGGATGTATCAGTCTGTTGGAACAAAATGCACTCAGAGAAACGAATGGAAAGCAGTGAAATGACATGAAAACAAACATTACTGAACATTTCAAATCAAGTGGTTTGGGACACAGAAGCAAATGGCAAAATGGAGCCCACTGTGACAAGCATCATACCGTACTCAAACAGATCTGTCAGCAGATGCAGTCCCAAGGATTGTGACGATTGCCTCTACCAAAACAACTGGACCACGGCCGAGAAGCTGACGGTGCCGTGGGTTTTCAGGTTTCGGTGGGATGTGATGTGTATCTACCCACCATGCATAAAATGTGTGACATAGCTTGGCTTAGACTTCCTCTAGTGTTTTTTTTCAAATATTTTTTTTGATGCCTTTTTTGGATCTTTTTCGCACAATGAATGATGCAGTGCCCACTGCTATTCCTGCTCGTTGTCGCGTGCCTTAAGAGCCACGTGACCCAGGACAGCATTGCAGCCTACACTGCTCGCCTTGGTGTCAGCAAAGAGGAAGCTTTTGCTTTGATGCTGGGCTAAAAGATGCTCAAGAATGTCACAAAAACACTAATCCCCCGTTCATAGAACAAGCACCTTCGAAATGGTCCCAAATCGTATTTTTTCTTTTCCTATCACCTTCATGTTAGGGGAATTGGATTATTATGATTATGATCATCGTTCTTATGATACGTACAAATTTGGCATTGTTCTTCCTCTTGTTGTTTGAATTCCAATGGTTTTTGTCATCGTTGGATACCCAAAGGTCACTCTTTGGCCGAGGTACGAAGAGCATGGGACCGCATTGAAAGGCCTTCTCGCTGAAGGAATCCTGGATGAAAATGGTGCAGAAGTGTCCCTTGTCCTGGCGAAACAGCAGTGACTGAGTGATGTAAATTTGAGTCAAAGAAGTTGAAACCACTGCAACTTTCCAAATCTGACGGTACCGACTGCAGTTCAAGATCTTGAAGATCTCGGGTCCCTTTCACCGTCGAAAAGGTACAAACTCAGCGTGCTCTGAGGTATTTGCAAGACGTGCATGCCATTGACCTGTCTGCTTCTTGGCAAGTTGCATTCTCTCTGGGGCACCTGGGGTGGGTTTTCGAACGCACAAGCTTCTTCCTTTCAATATTGTTGGTACTTGTAACAAGATGATGTCTATGAGCCTATGAGCTGCTTCCTTGAAAATGGACAACCAGTTTTAAAATCTGCTTTGCTGGGGACATCCACGGTTTGGCAACCACAAGCCCAGTCCCTGGCACCTTGGCACGAAGAATTGATTCAATTAATCCTAGTGGAGTGCAAGGTCTTGATGCGAACTGGACATTTTCGGCTTTCTCAATTCCACTCATTTCATGACTTTACTGCAAGGGAAAACAAGGACAGAGACCCCCGAACAGATGTGGAGCGGCATTTCACCGTGGTTTCTCATCAAGTTTCCTTGACAATCCAGCAACGCGTGGCTGGGTCAAGACGGTCAAGACTGTCAAGACCGAAGATACATGAAGATACCATAGTTGGGGAGATGAACAACCATTTACCCACCATTTACCCACCATTTATATACCCACCATTTACCTGCCCTTCTTTACCCAGTTTTCCAGCGCGGCCACAAGCCCCGTCGATGTCAGGACATCACTCCGGATCCGCAGCTGGCGCGGCTGGTGGGGCGTCTACGAAAACGGCCCTGGATTTTCACCGCCTCTACGGAGGAGTCGCTTGGAGTTTCAACGTGTGGAAATGGTGCGCCACAATGGCACTAAGAAATGGTGGTTTAATAATTGGTTTATATAATAAGTTTAATATGATGGATGTTTTTTTTCCTCCTCCCTTGTTGTGTTTCCCAAGTTTGTTTGTGGTTATCCGTGCTGTTATGAGATGATTCAGATGATATATTTGACTGATTGCCATGCCTAGTGCCAGGAATCTCTGAGGGATGGCAATAGAAGTTTTTCCGAAGAATTCACCACGGTCGCATTTGGTGATTCGCTTTCGCTGCAGAATGACAATTATGTCTTTTTGACTACTGATGAAGGGGGCATACATACAGGGGCATTATATTTTTTTTGGGTAACGGTCGTATTTCGTTCTGGAAAGCTGTTCTGCGACCAGGCCAATTTACCTACCTATTTGGGTATGCTCCCAATATTTGAGACCGAAAGAATCATCCAAATAACCTGAACTACTTTGTAGGGGGGTTCCTAAGCAGCAGCTGCAGTTACTGGAGTCAATGATAAAGTTTGTCAAGCCATGCTATATACACCTGGGCTTACCGTGCGGAACGTGTCCAAGAGCAAGAGAGAAGCCCATGCCTAAAAGCATGGGCGGGCACATGGGCCCTCAACCTTTGAGGGATGCTGACAACTTGTTGGGTCTGCCTCACCTTTGTGGGGCTGACCTGACCAAGGTGACCTTGGCAAACCAGCTCTACCGCGCTGCAATTGTCATTCTACAACTGTGTTTTGTTTTGGGCTGCCTGGTATCCATAGAGAACCCCGGCCGCTCCTGGTTGTGGCCGCTGCTGGCGCTCCTGGTTCATGAAACTCAGGATCAACCTTTTACTCAATGGTTTTCGAAATTGGAGGCAGTTTATTTCGATGCTTGTGCGCATGGCAGCTCAAGGGACAAACGCACTAAGCTGCTTGCCACGAGCGACCTTTTTTCCACCCTGGCGATTGACTGCTCTGGGGACCATCAGCATGCATCCTGGCAACCTTTCCGTGGCGAGCATGTTGTTTTTCCAACAGCGATGGAGGCTGAATATCCTCCGCTGCTATGCAACCGTATGGCTGAATGTGTGCGACAGTCAGCAGCACACATGGGTGTTATCCCAAGCCTTCAACCACGCTTGAAGGAGCTGCTCAACCTGAGTTTGGGGCATCAGACCTTGCGGCATGAGCCATTGATTCCAGAGTATGCAACGGTTTTTTCAAACAGATGCTCCCATTCAACATGAATCACATAAACTCCTGTCAGCTCCTTTTTCACAGGGGCACCATAGCACTGAGCAGCCAGAAGGAACACAGGAACACAAGTCAAAGAGACCGCGAAAGGAGTTTAAATATGGGGTGTGGCATACACCCGAACAGTTCCTGACTAGAGCTGAAGCTGTTGTTCACCCCATGGACAATGAATCCTTTCTGCATGTGGCTACAAAGGATGCTATCAAGAAAGTGGTCAGAACTGACCCTCTGGTATTGGCACAGGAGCGCTTGGCCACCGTTTTCAACCTGCATAAATTCACAAACGAACTCAATTGCCAAGAGTTGGCACTCAAGGACACAATGCACCCAGATGTCAAAAGATGCACAGCGTCCAAGAACATCCTCCTTTTCGAGCACGTCCTTAAACAGCTTGGCTTTGGGATATGGAGGTTGTTTCCCTGTTGAAGCAGGGAATTCCCCTGGTTGGGTTGCAAGCGGCCCCTAATGGATACAGAGAGCAGCTGGTGCCAGCATCCATCACAGAGGACGAGTTGCTACAATCAGCAGCTTGGAGGCGTAAGTCTCTGATGTGTCAATCCAAGCGCTTCAAACCTGAAGAGGAAGCCGCTCTCCTCGAGACCACGGCTGAAGAAGTGGCAAAGGGTTTTTTGGAGGGGCCGTATTCAGAACAGGAAATTTCCGTTTTGTTGGAAACCGAAGACTGGTCCCTCAGCCCGCGTTTCGTCCTCTTCCAGGGCACTGGCGGCAAGATCAGAGTGATAGATGATGCAAAGAAGAGCTCGGTCAATGCAGCTTACAGTTCCACCGTCAAGTTGCAGCTCCAGGATGTGGACTATGCGGCTAACATGGTTCTGTTTTGCTGGAACTCTTCGAAGAAGATGAAAGCCTTATTTCCCAAGCAAGCAAATTTTTGTTTAGCCAAACATTTGGCTAAGAAACAAAAAAGGTGCACAAACTTCTGGCATATCTTCTAGAGTATTTCTAGAAAGCATCTGACAAATTTGGTCAAACCTTTTTGACACCAACTCATTGTCCAACTCCGTATTTCATTGACAATTTTATAACACAAACTGTCAAACTTATTTAAACAGTCACACTGTGATCAATTAAATCATTTCAGTTGCGTCACTTGCATCTAATCTGCCTGATGTCAAGTATATATATCTCTGCAACTGTGATCATTCAAGGTGTGGGTGGGTAGGGCTCCTCAAACATTTTCATGAGGATTCAAAAATTGCATTGGGGTTCTGTTTTTGTTTGACATGTTTTGTGACAATCAATGGAATCGAAGGGTGCGAATAAGGCTGCTTATTCGCGCCCTTGACATCCTGCATTTCACATTTGACAAATCAATGGAATCGAAGGGTGCGAATAAGGCTGCTTATTCGCGCCCTTGACATCCTTCCTGCATTTCACATGAAAGAAGTGAATTCTTTTTGCCATTACATGTTTCAGACCTTGTCTTTTCGCACAATAGCACCGGGCGCTCCGTAGCAGTGCAAGCCTTCATGCTGGCATCCTGCAGTGCTCGCGTTTTGATCGCAGTGGTGTCCTGGAGCTTAGCAGTGCGGAACTTTGACATCAACATGAAGGGGTCACAGTTGATTTTTTCGAAATCTTGGAGTGAACTCCCAGCTGAACCTGCAGTAACATTGCCGTGGGAATCAGGTTGTTGGAGGCACATCATAGGTGGTAAGAGTTTGTTCAACTTGAAACCTGCTACCATGAAACGACCCATGCCGCCACCACTGTTTTATGAGAGTCCTGCTACAGCTCAGCTACCTCCTGAGAAAAAGCAGCGCGCTCAGAGTGTTGTTGCAACATCTTGGAAACAGGTAGTCAAAAGTGGAGTTGAAGACAGCTGGACGGAGATGAGAGACTCACAGTTTCAAATTGCTCTCGAACGGTGGTTAGATGTGCTTTTGCAGTTGCCTGACAGTTGCAGCGTCGTGGTACAGCTGAGACAAGTTGGAGATGTCTCACATCAGTTGAGGATGCTGCGTGACATTTTTTGTAGAAAGGCGCCTCAGACTTTGCTCAAGAGATGTCACTCCTTTTTGCGTTTCGTGCACCACCTGAAGCTCACAGGCAAATCTTTTCCAGGCTCGGAAAGTGACCTTTATGCATACTTGTGTCATCTTCGTGATTCAGGTGCCGCCACATCCAACTTGCAGAGCATTGTACAAGCTTTGAATTTTGCACAGCATGTTGTTGGATTGCAAGAGCTCATGACAATCACGATGTCAAGGAGATGCATAGGTGCTGTAGGCACCAAGAATTCTGGACCGAAGAGGCAAGCACATCCGTTCAAGGTTGCAGAGGTCATGGCACTCCACTCAGCACTGCACGACACTTTTGAAGACCCCTGGACTCGTGTTTTTGCAGGCACAGTGCTTTTTGCAATTTACAGTCGTAGCAGGTGGATGGACATGCAACATGCTGAGTTCATGGAGGTCGATTCAGATATGACTGGAGCTGTAGCCTTTGTGGAGCTGCACATTTCAGTTCACAAATGTCAAGAGTCAACTGCCTTTCGCAACACCTTTTTGACAGCTGTTTCACCGAACTACGGGGTCACTAATGAACCGTGGATACAGGTATGGCTGGACATCAGGCAACAACTTGGCATCGACTTGAGCTCAGGCCTTCCCACATTGCCAGCCCCAAACTCAGAAGGTGCAGCTACAAAGCGTCCATTGGGAACAGACGAAATGAAGCAATGGTTGCATATGGTGTTGGCCGCCAAAGGGATTTGTCTTGATGGCAGAAGGCTCACATCACACAGTTGCAAGTGCACCATTTTGAGTTGGCTGGCAAAACGTGGTGACGATTGGGCTGACCGCATGGCGCTGGGTGGACATGTCTCATTTATGAAATCTGCCATTGTTTACAGCAGGGATGCTATGGCTAGACCGCTTAGACTGCTGGAATCATTGTTGCTTGACATCAGAGTTGGACGATTTGCACCGGATGAGACAAGGAGTGGAAGATTCAAGGACATCTCTTCGGATGTTGCAGCCCATTGCATGCAATCCAATGAAGTGAGCTTTCAAGACGGCGCCGGTGATTTGTTCAGCCATCATGTTGAACCGAGTTTGAGTGTGCCGCCTGAAGTTGTTGACTTGGAGGCCGATTGCAACAGTGAAGTCAAGCTTGAGGATCAAGAGAGCAGCAACTCAGACTCCGATGCGCCCACCACCTCATCAAGTGAGGACGAAGAAGGAGCTCAGTACACAGGAGCAGCACGTTCAATGCGGTTGCCTACCATTCCAGACACCTTGAAACTCATTCAGCATGTTAAATACAAGACGTTACACCTCATGGAGAAACAGAATTTCAGAATCATGTTGTGCGGTCTCACAGCAACTGAAGGTAGGTATGAGGGAGCTTCAGTGGCACGCTTCGACACTCCGTGCTGCCATTGGTGCTGGAAGCACAAGAAGGACTATGAGTCTTGACATGCACACGCTGAGTTGCGGTGTTAAAAAAATTGAGTAGCCGACTTCATGTCACACCATGTCAATTGACGTTTTCTTTATGTCAGTTTGAGCAATGTCAACAGTGCATTTTTGAAACGTTCAAGCAATGATCACTGTGGAGTGAGCATGAAGCGTTCATGGAGGAAACCTGGAAACATATCCTGCCTCCAAACTTTGCAACGCCGTTCATGTGTCAGAATCTTCAAGTCATTGTGAAACCATTGCATGTCTTTGAACGTTTGCAGATGCGTGACTTGTAATTTCTAGAAGGTGTTGGCATGGCAGGCAAACTCAGAATTTTTTCTCGGACCGTCAGTTTGTGCACAGCAGTGCGGGCGGAAACGAACCGAGGAGAGAAATCACCGTGCATGACTTAATCATGAATAAAGGGTCATGCAACAAACAGCTTGATTTCATTTAATCTTTCAACAGACAGCTTCAAAAACATGACAACGATGTCACACGGTCATTAGAAAACTTTTTCATGAAAGCACAACGTACGGCGACAGCAATAGTATTATGTTTTCTTTGGTTTGCTATTGTATGTAGTAGAATCTCACCACCTGCCAATACGTGATGGCCCTGGTTGACTCGACAGCTTCTTTTGAGAAGCGTTGCAACGAGCTGCAAGACGGGTTGCATGAAGTCTTCAGTGACGCTGGTATCAACACCTTCTCGTCACTCGCTTTTGCAGTTGGCACGCCTCAGAGTGCACCAGCTGATGATGACATGCAGAGGTTTACAGACAGATTGATGGGCGGCCCAGCAACATTAGCAGATCTGTCTGTGGTCAAGCGCATTCACTTCGAGGCAGTCACTTTGGTCATGGTCGACCTCCAGAAGCATTCGTCAGCCCAAGACATTTCAGAACCAGGGCGTAGCCTACCGTTTGTCGAGAAACAGCGGAGACTGGCAGCGCAACAGGCCAGAATCACTGGGATCAGCCACAAGCACGAGCAGCAGGCGTCTCATGCTTTGATCGACGCATGTTTCCAGATGATTGAGAATGGCTCTTTAGTTTACATAGCCCCATCGAAGTGTGGGTCGCGAGATCAGGAGATACAACAGGATTCAAAGACAAGGCAGAAGCAGCTGATCACCATAGAACAGGGAGCCTTGAAGACGGTTGCGAGTCCAAACCTACCTGTTGTTGACGTGGGTACGGAATTACGATTGATGTACGCCCTGCAAAGGCGTGGTTTGGCGTTTGACCTCGTAGGTCTTATGTCTTGGGAAACGCATACGGATTGGAGCAATAAGCTCTTCAGGGCCCTTATGGCTGATGCAATTCCGAACTTCAGCCCAATCTCCATTGACCAGTTGTTGCGTGCAGACCAGGAACTTTTCTTGCTCCTAGCAGCTGAGCACACTGGTGCGTTGAAAGCCGCTGCAGCAGACGCGGATCCACCTCTTGACCAAGAAGTTTGCAGGCTCATGAATGACCCCAGGATCAACGTCCATCTCACTCCGATTCAACGAGTTGAGAAACGACCAGCACCAATTGGCTCACCTTCCCAAGGGCCTCCAAACAGGAACAACACGAACAAGAAGCAGAAAGGAGAAGTGCCCAAGACACCTAGCCAGGTGCCAAATGAGCTGCAGGGGTTGCATACAAAAACCAAAGATGGAAAGCCTATTTGTTGGCACAGAAACCTGAAAAGAGGTTGCCGCAACGCGGTGAAGAATGGGCGATGCCGATTTGGGTATCATACATGTATGAAGTGCTTAAAGCCAGGGCATGGAGCAGCAGAATGCAGTGGAGAAAGGGCCTCGTGACAAACCAGGCAACGCAGCCGCAGTCCGAGATCACCTCTGGTCGAGCCGTTTGTGAACAAGGACCTTGTGGCAAATACAGATATGCATGTTTTTTCTGACTCTGAGCCGAAAAACCACGGCGCTGAGCAAACTGGAGGTGGTAACAGTGTTTTGGCTGACGACCACATCTCTGGACCAAGTCTTTTTCGAGCCTCGCCTGAACTTGTCAGCGATGCGCTCCCAAGGAATTCAAAGCGATCCTGTCTTGTCCTGGAAGTTTTTTCTGGTAGCTGCAGGCTCTCAAAGGCCTGTCGCAATGCTGGCTTTAGAGTGACAGCAGTTGACAAGGATGAGACCAGGGCAGAAAATTTTGCAATTTACAAGTGCGACCTCACCAATGCCGAGGACCTCGCGCTACTTTTTCAATATGTCGAGGCCGAAAAGGAAGAGCTGTTGCATGTGCACTTTGCACCCAGCTGTGGAACGGCGTCCAGGGCACGTGAAAAAGCTCCTGGACCTCCTCCATTGCGATCAGACGAACACCCTGATGGACTGCCAGGGTTGAACGAACAAAATAGAGCCAGGGTCGCTGCAGGCAACGACAGTTACAAAGCCATGTTGGAGCTTGCAAAATATGTCATTTCTTTGAACATCAGCATCAGCATTGAGAATCCAAAGAACTCACTTTTCTGGAAATGCACATTTGTCCAAGCGTTCTTGCGGTGGTTGCCACAACACCACGTTTGCGAGTTTCAGCACTGTATGCACGGAGGTAAAAGAAACAAATTTACACACTGGTTGAGTTGCGACCCTCGCAATTTGCAAAAAGACATGTTTGAATCACTGCATCTCTTATGTGACCAAACGCACCAACATGCAAGTTGGGCATCTTTTATTGATGAAAACGGAAAGCAAGTTTTTCCTACCGCAAGTGAAGCAACATACCCTGAGCTGTTGTGCAGTCGCATTGCATATATTCTCAAAGAAGAAGCTTTGAAAAACAATTTTCATTTTCCCAATGATTTGAATGAACAACTGTGTGTGGAACCTAGTGTGACTAAACGTCAAGTTTTCACCACACAGCCAAGAGGAAAACGACTGAGACCACTGGTGTCAGAATTTCAAGCGTGTCGCTCAGTGCTTTTTCCTTTGAATTGCGAACATGTCATACAACAATTTTTACAAGACCTACCACGAGGTTCCAGAATTTGTCATCGTTCTCTCACACATGGGGGTATTTTCTGGGATGACAATTCAGCAAAAGCGTCCAATGTGGTGGCACATGGTGACTGGATAGATGGGCAACCTGGAGAAATCATACATTTTGGCATTCCACGTGAACCTGCAGACTTTGTCAATGAAGCATTTGCCAAAGGGCATCCTAGAGATGTTGTTGCGAAAGTACCTCCGTCGGTCAAAGCCCTTCTGAAAGATCTGGTTGCCGGGAAAAGAGAAAGACGTTTTGAAAAGCGCGCCGCTTTCATGAAGAAGTGGCTAAAGCGCTCCCTGGAGTTGCGCGCGGATGAGGTAAAGTTGCATCAGAAACTGCCGCCCCACCTGGGCAAGATCCTTAGAGGAAAGCGCTTGTTGCTCTTCAAAGAAATTCTCATTGATTTACAATACAAAGATGTTAGCATTGTGGATGATATAATTTCTGGTTTCAAGCTCACTGGATGGGCGCCTCAGACAGGCGTGTTCGACCCTGACGTACGCCGACCTCAACTGACGGTTGAGCAGCTTACCAAGATGGCTCCTGGGATTAATGCTCGGGTCATCAGATCTGTGGATGAAGCGCCAGCAGACCAGACAACTGAGCATGTTTGGGCAGAGACGTGGGCAGAAGTGGATAAAGGCTGGTTGCGGCCTGCTGATTCTTCAAAGGACTGCTCTGTTGCCAAGCGGTTCGGTTTGCAACAAAAGAACAAAATACGCATGATTGATGACTTCAGTGTCAGCCGAATAAACCATACTTATGGCATGCGGGAGAGACTTCGTCCAGTCAGTGGACGAGCTATGTGCGTATCTTGCCACCCTGCTTGACAACCATGCACCTTGTGAACTCCCGAGAATAAAGGGGAGAACATTTGACTTGCGATCAGCTTACAAACAGTTTGGTGTGGATCAATGGCACAGCGAGTTCCTTCAAATTTGCGTCAAAAACCCTGAAGGGGGTCATGGTTTATTTGGCGTCAATGCTTTGCCCTTCGGGGCAACTGGCAGTGTCACTAGCTTCCTTAGAGTGTCCAATGCACTGGCTTACATCGGACACCATGGACTAGATCTCATTTGGTCGGCTTTCTTTGACGACTACACTGCTATCTGCACAGAGTCTGAAGAGGACAATGTGACCTTTTATATTAAGTCACTCTTTAGAATGCTTGGCATTGACTTCGCAACAGAAGGAGACAAGGCTCCTCCATTTCAATCCAAGTTCAAGACACTGGGCTTGGAGTTCAATTTGGAAAACCTCAACACAGGGAGTTTCTTTCTACAGCACACTGAAAACAGGCGGAGTGAACTTGTCACCACTATTGATGCTTTGATGGAACGCAGTGGAGCGTCTCCTAAAGAACTGGAGAGATTACATTGTAGGCTTGTATGGTTCAATGCATTTGTTTTTGGACGTTTAATGAATCACGCTGTCAGAACTCTGTCAATGGCTTGTCACTCAAATGAGAAATTCTTGCCTTTCACTGTTGACCTGCGTTGCGCTCTTGAACAATTACGACGTTTGCTGATTGACAGTACGCCTCTGAGAATAAGTAAAGCGTTGGGCACTGCTTGGATCATATTTACTGATGGAGCTTATGAACCCGATTCTCCACACCCTTCCACTGTGGGAGGCATTCTAGTCAGTCCTTGCGGTGTGATCACCGAATACTTCGGAGAACAACTCATGCAGACACTCACTGAAGATCTTTTACATGAATCCAAACCCCCAATCTATGAACTGGAAGTGCTGCCGCCACTCTTGGCTCTGCAAGCCTGGGGCCATTACATCACTGGAGCACCTGTCGTGTTCTATTTAGACAACGATGCAGCAAGGTCAGCCTATGTACAAGGTGTTGGATCAACTCGGATGGCAAAATTATTCACAAGACAATTTGTAGACCTTGAGAGCCGCTTGCAAGTGCTGTCTTGGTTCGGCAGAGTACCAAGCCACAGCAACCCCTCGGACGAACCTTCACGCTTAAATTTCAGCAGTGCCCTCTTGAAAAATTCCAAAAGAATAAGGATCCAATTTCCAGTACACTTTGAGGAAACCGGGGGTGGCTTCGGGTGTACTGGAGAAGCATGCCTGAAACAACAGGTCTCCAGCATACAAACCTGAGACTTTTCCCCATTGCCCTCGACAAAAAAGTGTGCTGATTGGAAACGTTTGAATTTTTTCACTACTGGCAATGTGTGATCAATTTGTGATGTATCAATCATGTCAGTGCATTCATTTGCTGTGCAAGTTCAGACGTCACTTTTATTTTTTCGGTTGGCGCTACGACGACGTAACCCGACATAGCGCGGCGTGATATATATATATATATGATACTTTATATGTACATATATATATATATATGTTATATGTTGGGTTTGTGCAGCGTTTTGCTAATAGGGAAATAAGCTGGAACTCTTCGAAGAAGATGAAAGCCTTATTTCCCAAGCAAGCAAATTTTTGTTTAGCCAAACATTTGGCTAAGAAACAAAAAAGGTGCACAAACTTCTGGCATATCTTCTAGAGTATTTCTAGAAAGCATCTGACAAATTTGGTCAAACCTTTTTGACACCAACTCATTGTCCAACTCCGTATTTCATTGACAATTTTATAACACAAACTGTCAAACTTATTTAAACAGTCACACTGTGATCAATTAAATCATTTCAGTTGCGTCACTTGCATCTAATCTGCCTGATGTCAAGTATATATATCTCTGCAACTGTGATCATTCAAGGTGTGGGTGGGTAGGGCTCCTCAAACATTTTCATGAGGATTCAAAAATTCCCGCCCAATCTTCTCCCACCCTTGTTTCGAATCCTTTGTTTCACCCTACTTTATAGCCTCGTACTGGAGAAGCATGCCTGAAACAACAGGTCTCCAGCATACAAACCTGAGACTTTTCCCCATTGCCCTCGACAAAAAAGTGTGCTGATTGGAAACGTTTGAATTTTTTCACTACTGGCAATGTGTGATCAATTTGTGATGTATCAATCATGTCAGTGCATTCATTTGCTGTGCAAGTTCAGACGTCACTTTTATTTTTTCGGTTGGCGCTACGACGACGTAACCCGACATAGCGCGGCGTGATATATATATATATATGTATGATACTTTATATGTACATATATATATATGTTATATGTTGGGTTTGTGCAGCGTTTTGCTAATAGGGAAATAATGATGTCAGAATCGGCGGCAGCCGGCATTTCTGGCGATGAATGGATGGGCAAGACCTTCGACCTTAGCAAGGCTTACAAACAACTTGCCATTCTTCCTGCCCACCAGAGGCATGCAGTGGTAGGATTTCCTGTGAGTGGCACCTGGAGATTCTATCGAAGTATCTCCCTTCCTTTCGGTTGCACTGGTAGCGTGTATGGCTTCGTGAGGGTGTCACAAGCAATATGGTACATAGTGACTAGGCTGCTATCTGCAGTATCAAGTCATTATTTTGATGACTTCCCCACTTTGGAAAGAGCCCCAGGCTGCAGGGTGCTTTCTCTTGCGTTCAGCGCAGTGCTGGACATGCTGGGTTGGGGACACGCAAAAGAGGGCGATAAAGCGTTGAACTTTGCTGGTGCCTTTGACTTGTTGGGCGTGAACTTCAACCTTGCTTTGACTCCCAAGGGGATTTTGCAGGTCACCAACAAAACTACGAGGATCGAAAAGCTGTGCGCTCTTTTGGACAAGGTCAAGAGCGAGGACTCACTCAACCACAGGTGAAAGAAGGCCAATACTCTTGTTCACGGATGGTGCTTGGGAAGATGGCCAAGCGTCTGCAGGTGCCATTCTGGTTGATGGAGATTTTCGCATTGGGTGCACCATAACTGTACCCGACACGCTGGTTGCCCATTGGTTGAAGCATGCAGGTGAGCAAATCATCTCTCAGATTGAACTTTGGGCCCTCGTAGCAATCAGATGGCATTTCCGTGAGCGACTTGAAAGCCGCAGGTTAATCTCTTGGGTCGACAATGAAGCTGCAAGAGTTTGTGCAATAAAGGCTTCGAGCCCGTCGCCAGCCATGAGGGCTCTCACGAGAGCTCTGGCAGACATGGAAGTAGCATGGCCAGTTTTTGCTTGGACGGAACGCGTATGCTCGTTCTCCAATCCCGGAGATTTGCCATCGCGACATAAACTGAGTGAAGCCATGCGTCGCTTCAATGTTTCTGACGGGGGCATTGTTGACGCCACCGCCGAACTTGCCACAACAATAGTTGGACTCCATGAACGACCTTTTAGTGCTGCTCTCCTTTTCCACAGGGGCACAACACCTGAGCACCAAACACGAAATGCCAGTTGACAAAGTCACCTGGACATCGTCAGAAAATGCAGATCCAGCAACTGCATAGCAAAGCTCAAACCGTTAGTTGTGAAAACGCCCCAGACCAAGGAGCAAGCAGAAAAAGTGAAAGGCCGCACGGAACTCCATTCAGACACTTCATTTCAGTGATGTGAGCATGTTCATTTCGTTTTTCGGCGATCTCCTTTTTCTCCATGTTTAATTTCCGGCGTATTTTGCGTATCCCATATATTTACCTATATGCATATATACATATTTATATATATGCATAGGTATAGGTGGCGTATGCCTGCGTTTATGCACCTAAGTTGTTTCTTATAAGATGAGTGCTATCACGAAGTGAGAGCATTATCTTTGAAGGAAACAATTTGAAAAATTTGAATCTAACACTCAAACAAATTTTTCCTTAGGTGCAAAACCTGGTACTTGGCAACATCATGCAAATCATTTGCTCTGTTGCGTAATTTATTTTTCATGAGATTTTTTTAACACTGTGTTTCCAACCTTGCGTTTCAACACACAGTTTGCCATGTTCCCTCATGAACTCAATCCATTTTCATTTCGACATGGCCATTATCATCTCAAGGGTGAGGTTGAGGTGGGTTAAAAAAGAACACAGACAACAGTTCCACCTCCACAACCTCTTTTCTTTTGGCCCGCCCTCCCATCCCTTGTGGTGGGGGGGGCACAACACCTGAGCACCAAACACGAAATGCCAGTTGACAAAGTCACCTGGACATCGTCAGAAAATGCAGATCCAGCAACTGCATAGCAAAGTTCAAACCGTTAGTTGTGAAAACGCCCCAGACCAAGGAGCAAACAGAAAAAGTGAAAGGCCGCACGGAACTCCATTCAGACACTTCATTTCAGTGATGTGAGCATGTTCATTTCGTTTTTCGGAGATCTCCTTTTTCTCCATGTTTAATTTCCGGCGTTTTTTGCGTATCCCATATATTTACCTATATGCATATATACATATTTATATATATGCATAGGTATAGGTGGCGTATGCCTGCGTTTATGCACCTAAGTTGTTTCTTATAAGATGAAAACGTCTCACTTGAAACGGGGGGATGTCAGCGAGCCGTTTTTTTGCCAGTGTTTTTTAGGGTTGTGATACAGAGGGTTGTTTGAATCTAGCCTGAGCACACAGAACCTCTTCCGGCAAAAAAACCGGTCGCTGTCTTTCGCTTGCTTGTTTGCATGTCAGAGCAACTAGAGACAAACACACTTGAACGGTAAGGGTGTTCACTCCCTGGTGTTTAAGGTGTGGATTCAGTTTGCGCTTGGCCACACTGGGATGTAGTTGCTAGCTAATTATTTTTTTT
>CAMXCT020003519.1:0-62441 GCA_947184155.2 Cladocopium goreaui
AACTCTTTCTTTGACTAACTCTTTCCCTGACTAACTCTTTCTTTGACTAACTCTTTCCCTGACTAACTGTTTCTTTGCTAACTCTTTCTTTGACTAACTCTTTCCCTCGCTAACTCTTTCTTTGACTAACTCTTTCCCTCACTAACTCTTTCTTTGACTAACTCTTTCCCTGACTAACTGTTTCTTTGCCAACTCTTTCTTTGACTAACTCTTTCCCTCACTAACTCTTTCTTTGACTAACTCTTTCCCTCACTAACTCTTTCTTTGACTAACTCTTTCCCTGACTAACTCTTTCTTTGACTAACTCTTTCCCTGACTAACGGTTTCTTTGACTAACTCTTTCTTTGACTAACTCTTTCCCTCACTAACTCTTTCTTTGACTAACTCTTTCCCTGACTAACTGTTTCTTTGCTAACTCTTTCTTTGACTAACTCTTTCCCTGACTAACTGTTTCTTTGCTAAATCTTTCTTTGACTAACTCTTTCCCTCACTATCTCTTTCTTTGACTAACTCTTTCCCTGACTAACCTCTTTCTTTGACTAACTCTTTCCCTCACTAACTCTTTCTTTCTAACTCTTTCCCTCACTAACTCTTTCTTTGACTAACTCTTTCCCTCACTAACTCTTTCTTTGACTAACTCTTTCCCTGACATTCTAAAAGTCCGTAACACGGAAGTTTCTCCCCCTAAACTTCCTTTGATCATTGTATGATTGTATGATACATCATTCTCCAAAACTTACAGGAATTCCATGCTATCTTGTGCCTCTCTCCCATCTTCTACCCCTCTGGGCTGCTCTAACTGTCGCTTGATGATGAGCTAGATGCTTGAGATGTGCCTGGCGCATTGGTTCGTTGGCTTTTTTGACTCCAACATTTCTGGAGGGTTTGTGAAAAAACATTGGAAACTTTGCAGAAAATTGGATCCTGCAGAAAGTCTGCAAAAACGTGTAGCTGCACGTCCAAGATGATCCAAGATGTTGATGAAATATGGCCCTGGGGAAATGGAGCCAATAGTTTCACTTACCACCGAGACTTGGGTTGCAACTTTTATAATAACAATACATGGGTCATTAAATGTCCCCATTGAACATCACCCAACCATTAGGTATATGGTCTATAATGGCTACTATAAGGTGATGCCCAATATTCCCAAAATGGGACAGTTGCCAACCCCTGACAATATGTAACTTTTATATCCCGGCCAGCTGTCCCAGCAACCACCCAACTTCCCAGCATCCCGGATGCTCGGAGGGCGCCTGTGCTGGGCGCTGCCACCTGCGCCTTGAGGGCTGCATGCTCGGAGGGCGTGGGCCCAGTGGCCTGAACATCGATAAGGACAGGAAATTCCAGATTTTTTTTGGATCAAATCATCTATGATGATATTTTAACTAATATGTCTGGAACATATTGATTTTTTTAATTAAAAATGTATATATATATATAAATATGTCTGGATTATGATGATGATGATGATATTTTAACTAATGGCCTAGACATCATCAATGAATTAGTTAAAATTCGACTCCGGCACTGTTGGGGTATACCGATTTGAAAGCCAACTTTGGTCCGCAAGACCACTGTGGGTCCCACCCTCTTTTGGAACCAAACATGGCTAGTGAGCTAGTGGTTATGAAGTTGTTCACATGATGAAACCATCATTTGTGGAAAACGAATGGCAAAACAGGATAGCCGTTGGCAACTCATGGGTAGATGGCTGGCACACCGCACCTAAAATTTAGACCACCACAACGGACCATGCTATGTCATTGTGACTCATTGAAATGACTCTATGGACTCAAGGAAATCTATCACCTTTCATTAAAATCATTAAAAACTTGTTGATTTTCAGGCAAAAACATCTTTTCTGCAAAGCAAGCCATGACATTTTGACAGCACCCTGCAGGTCACCTTGGTTTCAGTAGATTCCGCCTGGGAGTGGAGTGGAGTCACAACAACGCTTCCCCAGTGACCATTCTCCCTTGAGGTAAACATGTAGGTAAACAAATGTAAAACCGAGCGAACTTTCCGCTCATCTTGAATGTTGAAACGCATTGATGCCATGGAGATTTTGTTTCGGGCAATGATGAGCATGATGAGCATGATGATCAGAAGATATCAGAAGCTTTCCATCTGTTCGTACCGTCGTACAGCATTATTCTCAGCAACAACTCTGGAGTCAGCTTTCCTGCAGCATCCTGCAGCTGAAAAGGTCGGATGGCCGTGCCTTGTGTTGGGCCCAAGGCTCAAAGAACATGTACTTTCCATACCTCAGAGCCAGTGAAATACTGTTTCCCATCAACGATAGATAGAAACACCTTGTCGCAAAAATCAAGCCATTTTAGGGCAGAAACAAGGATCCCAGAATATCCAGAATATCCCAGATGTCTTTCACGACTATCCGGCAATCCACACACAACATGACCAATCCACTCATCCACCAGCCATTTCCTCGCGAGTGGCCATCGGCCGTTGGGCATGGCATGCCAATAGACATGCTCAAAGACGAAGCGCTTCCTGCAGCTGAGGCGCTGTTGCGTCTACTGTCATCCACCAGAACTCTTACCAGTCAACATTGCAATAGTATGTGTTGTTGTTTTCCCGAATGCGTAGCAAGGGTTCCCGTTTCACTCTGGGGGTCTGGGGGTTGAGGGTGTGTTCGCTCGACGTTGCGTTTGTGGTCGCAACCGTTCGCAACCGTTCGCAACCGTTCGCGTGAGGACCGTATGGCCGTGCCTATGGGAAGTTTTACAGAGGTGGTCCTTTTTGGAGGTTTCAGACGTCTGGTTGCTTCGTTTCGCGTGGCAGGTGTGGCACTTCGTGACATTCAGACGTGTTCTGAAACGTGTCGAAAGTCGTTTTGCGTGGCAGGCGCAATACTTTTGCGACGTTTTCAGAAGATGTGTTGCAGTTTTCGTGGCAGGCGCAGCACTTTGGACGCGTCCATCGTCATTTTTCGTGGCAGGCGCAGCACTTTAGACGTGTCGCGTTGCGTGTTTTTTGTAAATCGCATTGGCAGGGCTGCGTCAAGTGGTGACAAGGTGCAAATTCCGTGGCAGGCGTGGCATTTTCTCACATGTGTTGAAAATTGACGGAAGCCTCGCACGAAAGATCGATTTTGAGGTTACAAATTTTCAGGTTCTAAGGAAAACTCGTAGGAAAACGTCGATTTTGGAGCTGCAAAGTATGAAAATTGGAGGAAGTCTCGCACGAAATGCTCGTTTTGGTGCTCCCACCTGTCTCGTCTCGAGTCTCTGGTTTTCCTGTGGCCTCGCCGTGTCTATGGGGGAAGCTGCAAAACTTGTCCTTTTGTCATGTTGCCAACTGTGAAAATTGGAGGAAGTCTCGTACGAAATGCTGGTTTTTCTGCATTCACGTGTCTTGTGTCGAGTCGCTGGTTTTCCTGTGGCGTCGCCGTGTCTATGGGGGAAGCTGGAAAACCTCTCCGATTCGAATGTGTCCAAGCAGGTTGTCATGTCGTTTTGCGTGGCAGGCGTGGCACTTTGTGACATTCCAAACTTGTTTGATAATGTGTTGGAATGTGAAAATTGGAGGAAGTCTCGTACGAAATGCTGGTTTTTCTGCATCCACATGTCTCGTCTCGAGTCGCTGGTTTTCCTGTGGCGTCGCCGTGTCTATGGGGGAAGCTGGAAAACCTCTCCTTTTCGAATGTGTCAAGCAGGTTGTCATGTCGTTTTGCGTGGCAGGCGTGGCACTTTGTGACATTCCAAGCTGTTTGATAACGTGTGGAAAATATCAAAATGGGAGGAAGTCTCGCACGAAATGCTTGTTTTTCTGCATCCATGCGTCTCGTCTCGAGTCTCTGGTTTTTCCTGTGGCGTCGTCGTGTCTATGGGGGAAGCCGCAAAATCTATCCTTTTCGAAAGTTTCCAAGCAGGTTGTCATGTCGTTTTGCGTGGCAGGCGTGGCACTTTCCTCACTCCACACTCGACACTTTACACTCCTCACTTTACACTCCACACTCCACACTCTACACACCACACTCTACACTTTCCACTCCAGACTCCACACTCTACACTTTACGCTCCACACTCCAAACTTTACACTCCTCACTCCACACTCCACACTTTACACTCCACACCACACACTTTACACTCCTCACTCCACACTTTACACTCCTCACTTTACACTCCACACTTTACACTCCACACTTTACACTCCTCACTCCACGCTTTACACTCCACACTTTACACTCCACACTCTACACTTTACACTCCACACTTTACCCTCCACACTCCACACTCTACACTTTACCCTCCACACTCCACACTCTACACTTTACACTCTACACTATACACTCCACACTTTACACTTTACACTCCACACTCCACACTCTACACTCTACATTCCACACTCCTCACTCCACACTTTACACTCCTCACTTTACACTCCACACTCCACACTCCACACTTTACACTCCACACTCCTTACTTCACACTCCACACTCCACACTCTACACTCCACACTCCTTACTTCACACTCCACACTCCACACTCTACACTCCACACTCCTTACTTCACACTCCACACTCCACACTCTACACTTTCCACTCCACACTGCAGACTGGTAACAAGGGAAACATGTACAAGACTGTTCAAATAAACTATTGCAGAAAGGTATTGTGCGTCACTGCATAACCATGTGTTTTGACATCTGTACCATTAACATACGTGTGAGCATTCGGGTTCGTGGGCTTCATCTTGTTTTTTTCCCAACAAATTCCCAATTGTCGACACTACCCCATGCAAACATATTCAGCTTTCATAGTAAGATATCACAAAATCTGCTAAGCATCGCGTACAGCCCCAAAAGACATCAGGCAACTGTTCAACGGTAAAACCACCAAGCCACAACCAATAGAAGAAGGCGTTAGGCTTCGTCTGATCCAATGGCCAAAAGGTCGGAATGGCCTTGCATCGCTGGTTTTACCACCCAAATCTAGGGGATTCCAGGGGTAAAACATGGTCAACCCATCTAAAAACTTCCCAAACAAACCGAATTCTGGATGTTTTCCACTGAAATTTTGTTGGCAAGACATGGACACATGTGGAAAACAGCAAACCTCCATCGTATAGCCATTGAACTCGGCCAGCATCAACTGGCTGTCCTTGAGCAGACGTGGAACCATCGGGATGAGGATGTTTTTCGAATTTGCAAATTCCAAAAAGGTCAAAAGATATGGGGTTGTAAAGATATGGGGTCGTCTGAAAATTTAGCGTGAAACTCCAAAATTGATGGTTAATCTATAGGTTAATCATAGTTGATCATCATATTTCCCATTCAACTGGCCATCTTTTGGAGTTAATCCCTCATTTTTCAGACACCACATGTTGTGATGATCGTTTTGCCGCTTGATCTGTTACATGTTGCCCCGAAGGACCCAACGGCTTGACGCATCACCACCTCTGGTCATGGAAACCATCTCCCGGTTGCAAATGGAGAGATTTTTGGACATGGAAATATCGACAAACAAAAAACCTGAGAAAATCGATGAATGACATCGCTCCTTCACCTCCTTCCCTTCCACCTCTATCCCCCCAACTGAGTTTTGTTGCCAGGCTGCACCCAGCAACACAGGACATGCGGTGTAGCCGTCGTAGATCCGTGTGGCTTCTTTCTCCTCCATGAGCGATTGAACCTGGTGGTAGTGTGAACCCTGTGGAAATTAGAGGAGTAGGAACCAACAATCAACAAACATTGGAATGTTGTCATTCACCAGCAAAAAAAATGGGTCGCACCAGCAAAATGTATTCACCAGCAAAAAAAATGGGTCGCACCAGCAAAATGTAGCTTGATATAGTTTGACATAATTTGGCAAGAATCATAAGGGGGAGATACAATTCTCGGGGCAGTCCAAGAATGGGGAAAACCCTGGAAAAGTTCGCATCAAAAGCCAGATATTGGGGGTTTAAGACAAGTTGGGTTAAACCGAAGTGATGAGTTATGCCCCAACCCATATTTCCAGTCATCAGGATCATCACATGTTCAGTATTAACCCCCTAGTAACCTTCACTATGCACTCTTTGTGAGTGGAGGGTTACCGGGGTCAAGCATGCAACCAATAATGATGATCTAATCCCTTCATGTTAGTGACGTAAACGCACCGAAAACAAACCGTGGTTCAGTCACCCGAAAAATGTCTCTAGACATCTTTAGACCCACCAATAGAAAAGTGAGTAACAGTACTGGCCGGTTGGAGATTGAGTTGTCTTGGCCCAAAATTCTGAAAGTTCAAAGTCGAGAAGAAAACATGGTTGCAACAACCAGGAATGATGGCCGAGGTACGTTGCTCACCACCACTGGCGCCTGGGACGAGATCGCCGAATAGGTCCTGGTGGCGCAGCCATGGGTCGAACTGGGGTTAGACCGGTCCATTTTGCGGGATTTAACAAACTCGAACTTCAGCAGATCTTGAAAACTTCAGCAGATATTGAACCGGGACTACTATAAGCAGAAATGGAACTACGAAAAGGAATAAGGATATTCAACTATAGGAAAAAACATGAACAAACAACAAGTCGGTCATGTTGCCCCACGCAATTTGGACAGCAACCATCCCCAACCATCCCAGCCATGCCATCTGTCTTGGAGGTGGGTAGAGACGAGCAATCGCCCAACGCAAAGACGTTGGGGTACTTGTTGTGCTGACAGGTCTCCTGACAGGTCTCCGACGATGATCAACTCCAAGAACCTGGTGAAAAACCAAACAAAACATATGGGTTTTTCAACATAGGTTGTTTGAGGATATGTCTATATATCCCATGAAATGCCAATCCCAGTAGAGTCCATTGAAATGTTTACATTCAAAAACTATGGCTATGCTGCCCCAGAAATCCGGATAGAACCTGACAACCGGGGCACCTATCCAGCGTAGGGAGGTGACCCAGTTGCTGCTGAGATGCACCCTGTTTGATCATTTTGCATGAAGGGGATCAAAGAATGCGAGATGAAGAGAATTGTGGTGTTACCATCGAAATCCACGTCATCATCCCTGTGAAATCCAGTGACAATTAAAAAAAATCATCCATGTAATGGGACATTTATATGACCGCAATTCTGAGGCTATCCATGGCTATTCTTGGCTCCGTCCAGCCAGTGACGGTCAGCTGTCCTTATCCACATCGACAAAGCCGACGGCGTTGGCTAAAGGGCTGTTCCTCAGAAACCGAGGCTGGCACACTTCTCCGGTGGCTGTTGGTTCTTGATTGGAGGTTGTATAGTAATATTATGTATATATATATATATATGTTGATATGTTTCATATATACTACCAGTGCCATTTGAATGGTCTTCGAACCAAGCATAATGTGGAGGTAGAGTTTCAAAACCATCTTTGGGATCTCTACAGAAGACATCATCCAGATATATCCAGATCATCCAGTCAGTGTTTGTTGCCAATGCTTGCTGGTGACACGTCCAATCGTTGCTGTCCCTAAACTGATGACAACATCTGAATTTTGCAGTCCAAAACTGCAAATCATACCACTGGATAATGGCCCTTGTTGGATTCCATGCTAAATAAATCTAAATAAATATCTATCAAAATCAGAGGGTGGAAGCATTCAATTCGCTTTTTGGCCTTGTGATCATGGCCACAGCATGGCCACAGCCAACCACCCACGAAGTCAGAGGCACTTCACGAAGTCAGGGGAGCTCATCGGAGGTGTCACGTGCAGAAAGTCGAACTCCTTGGTGACAATTTCTCCACCTGGCGAAGATCATCCCCTATAAAAAGGGATCAGGTGATGTAGATATACCCTCTGGTTATGTCAAAATAGCTATTGAAAATGGCCATTTATAGTGGATTTACCATGATTTACCCATTGAAAATGGTGATTTTCCATAGTTTTTTTGTATGTTTACCAGAGGGTATCTGGATTATGTCACTTGAGGGGAAAAGGATGGAAAAGGGGAGTTGGAAACTCGTCCTCTGTCTGCAAATTGGACATTTGGGACGGTTGGACATTTCAGTCATGATATGGTCCGGAGAAGACATTTTCTCGGAAGGGAATGGTATGTTGCAAACATGGACTGCCACCATCCGCTGAGGTTTACAGGTTTAGCCCATGGATGGTTTGTGTCTGCAACATCCAGCTGCGCCTTCCTTCTCGAAGACAGCAATCTTTTTGTCTCCATCCACTTCGATCAGGTTCGTCTTCACCGATGGAGAGATACCTGCCCGGTATCAGGGGTGGGTTGCAGGACTTTGGCACCCAGAGTTTCATCCAGGGTTTCCACTTGAAGATTGCTTCACAATGAAATCACCTGGTCAAGTTACCCCAAAAGATGAGATGATCGGTCTTCGTGATTGCATCGTTTCCACAATTGGCTTGCTGTCATTCGCGCAAAATCTCATTCCCATCATTTGAATACATCTCCCCAAACAATCTGAGGACTTTGAGGTTTCCGATAAGAACATATGATAAGATATGGTCCAATCTCTGCTCCAAAAAAATTGATCCATCTCAACCTCAGTTGATCTCAGTTCAGCCTTTGGCTGCCATCTGCTTCTCCAACGCCACACGATACTCTGGGCAGGCGAAGATGCCTGGATTTTCTTGAGTCACTTAGAAGCTGGAGACTTCGTTGTTTTTCTGGGCTGAACAGTGAACAGTAGATTTGGGGGAATTAAAACAATTAATTAACACCTATGATATGATACCTAGACATTTAGGGGTAGGAGGCTTTGGGCGAAAAGAAAGCAGTGGCTTCGCTGTCAAACTCCCTCCTAGCTGGTGGATTTGATATCTTGGGCATCTTGAAAAGGCGCTAAAACTCACATTGCCAAAAAAGTGGCGCTATCATCTGGGTAAATTATAATATTTCACTAACCTGAATTAAGGCCATTTGGGGATGATTTCCCTTACTAACCATGATTCCAGTGAGGTCGCAGTGAGGTCGTTATAATTTACCCAGTATCATGCCCAAAACAGCAACGATCAGCATCTTTTCAGTCACCATGGGCTGTCGACGTTGCGCGCCTGGAGTGGCTGTGATGAACTCGATGTCGATGCTGTCGCGCACCCCTGGAACCAGAGGATGAGATAAACTTGCGAACTGCTTCAATTTCTCGACTCTTGGATATATATATGTCTTTTTTTAAAACGTTGAGAAATGCCAGAAAATTGATTACATGCCAATGGGCACCTTGTTTTTTTGACCCCCCACCTTGTTTTTTTGACTCCCCCCTTGTTTTTTTGACCCCCCACCTTGTTTTTTTGACCCCCCACCTTGTTTTTTTGACCCCCCACCTTGTTTTTTTGACCCCCCACCTTGTCTTGTTGACCCCCCACCTTGTTTTTTCTTTAAGATTTACATTTCTTTAGGGTTTCATTTGGGGTTTCTGTCGGGTTTCATGTAGGGTTTGATTTTGGTATTCTTTAGGGTTTCATCTAGGGTTTTATGTAGGTTTTAAAAAGGGTTTCTTTTCAGGAAATCTTGTCAAGGTTTTCAAACGTTTATGTGGGTTTTTTAAAGGTTTCTTTAGGGTTTCATTTAGGGTTTCATTCAGGGTTTCTTTAGGGCTTCATTTAGGGTTTCAATCAGAATTTTTAAGGGTGTCGCTTGGGGTTTCTTTAAGAATTCATTTAGGGTTTCATTCAATCTTTCGTTAGGGTTTCATTTATTGCTTCAGGTTAATTTATGGCTTCTTTAGGGTTCATCTAGTGTTTCATGTAGGGGTTTCTTGTCAGGAGTTCTTATCAGGAATTCTTTAGGGTTTCTTTAGGTTTCACCTAGGGTCTTTCAAGGTTTCATTTAGGATACAAACAGGAGATAATAAAGAAAACGAATTAGGGTTTCATCTGCGGGAGACACCAGGATTTCATTTAGGGGTTCCTTAGGATTTCATTTAGGGATTCTTGAGGATTTGCATTTCTTTGGGGTTTCATTCTTTAGGGTTTCTGTAGGGTCTCATTTAAGGTTTCATTCAGGGTTTCTTTAGGGTTTCATTTAGGTTTTCTTTAGGGTTTTAAGGTCTCTTGAGGGTTTCTTTGGCGTTTTATTTACGGCTTCTTTGTGTCTCATTTAGGGTTTCGTTTACGGGTTCTTCAGGATTTAAGTTTGGGTTCCATTTAGGGGTTCAATCAGAGTTTTTTAGGGTGTCGCTTGGGGTTTCTTTAAGATTTCATTTAGGGTTTCATTCAATCTTTCGTTAGGGTTTCATTTATTGCCTTAGTATGGTTTCTTTAGGGTTCATCTAGTGTTTCATGTAGGGGTTTCTTATCAGGATATCTTTAAGGCTTTAAGCTTTCTTTGGGTTGCACCTAGGGTCTTTAGGGTTTCATTGGGGATACACACACACAAAAATCAGGTTGTCATTTAGTGATTCTTTAGGGTTTCATTCAGGGTTTCTGTAGTGCTTCATGTAGGTTTGATTTAAGGCTTCTTTAGGGTGTCATTCAGGGTTTAATTTAGTTTTTTTTACTCTAGGGTTTCTTCTCATGGAATTCTTATCCGGGTTGTCAAACGTTCATGTGGGTTTCTTTAGGGCTTCTTCAGGTTTCATTTAGGGTTTCTTTAGGGTTTCATTTAAGGTTTCTTTAGGGCTTCACTTAAGGTTTTATTTAGGCTTTCTTTAGGGTTTCATCTAGGGTTTCGTTTCTTCAGGGTTTCAATTTGGGTTCCATTTAGGGTTTCATTCAGAATTTTTTAGGGTGTCGCTTGGTGTTTTTTTAAGATTTCATTTAGGGTTTCATTCAAAGTTCGTTAGGCTTTCATTTATGGTTTGTTTAGGTCAATTTATGGTTTCTTTAGGGTTGATTTAGTGTTTCATGTAGGGGGTTCTTAGCAGGAAATTCTTTAGGGTTTCTTTGGATTTCACCTAGGGTCTTTAAGGTTTCATGTAGGTCACAAACAGGAGAGAATAAAACAAAATAATTAGGGTTTCATGTAGGGATTCTCTGGGATTCTTTAGGGTTTCCCGTTTCTTTAAGATTTACATCTCTTTAGACTTTCATTTCGGGTTTCTTTAGGGTGTTGGTAGGGTTTCATGTAGGATTTGATTTAGGGATTCTTTAGGGACTCTTTAGGGTTTCATTTCGGGTTTTATGACGGGTTTCTCATCAGGAATTCTTATCAAGATTCTCAATCGTTCATGTGGGTTTCTTCAGGGCTTCTTTAACGTTTCATTTAGGGTTTCATTCAGGGTTTCTTTGGGTTTCATTAAGGGTTTCATTCAGAGCTTCTTTAGGGTTTCATTTAGGGCTTCATTCTGGGTTTCATTTAATGTTTCTTTAGGGTGTTATTTAGTGTATCTTTGGGGGTTCATTTACAGTTTCTTTCGTGTCTCATTTAGTGTTTCTTTTACGGGTTCTTGAGGATTTAAGTTTGGGTTCCATTTAGGGTTTCAATCAGAATTTTTTAGTGTGTCGCTTGGAATTTCTTTAGGATGCCATTTAAGGTTTCATTCAAAGTTTCGTTAGGGTTTCATTTGTGGTTTCTTTAGGTTAATTTATGGTTTCTTTAGGGTTCATCTAGTGTTTCATGCAGGGGTTTCTTATCAGGAGTTCTTTTGAAGATTTCTTTAGGGTTTTTTTAGGTTTCACCTAGGGTTGTTTAGGTTTTGTTTAGGATACAAGCAGGAGAAAATAAAGCAAAAGAATTAGGGTTTCATTTAGGGATTCCCTGGGATTCTTTGGCGTTTCGCGTTTCTTTAAGATTTACATCTCTTTGGGGTTTCTGTCGGGTTTCATGTAGGATTTGATTTAGGGATCCTTTAGTGTTTCATTTAGGGTTTTATGACGGGTTTCTTATCAGGAATTCTTATCAAGATTCTCAATCGTTCATGTGGGTTTCTTTAGGGCTTCTTTAACGTTTCATTTAGGGTGTCATTCAGAGTGTCTTTAAGGTTTCATTTAGGGTTTCATTTAAAGTTTCTTTAGGGTTTCTTTAGGGTGTTATTTAGGGTTTTTTTTGGGTTTCATTTACGGTTTCTTTAGTGTCTCATTTTAGGGTTTCGTTTACGATTCTTCAGGATTTAGGTTTCGGTTCCATTTAGGGTTTCAATCACATTTTTTTAGGGTGTCGCTTGGGGGTTTCTTTCAGATTTCATGTAGGGTTCCATTCAAAGTTTCGTTAGGGTTTCATTTAGTGCTTTAGGTTAATTTATGGTTTCTTTAGGGTGCATCTAGGGTTTCATGTAGGAATTTCCTATCAAGAGTTCTTATCAGGAAATCTTTAGGGTTTCTTTGGGTTTCGCCTCGGGTCTTTCAAGGTCTCATTTAGGATATAAACAGGAGATAATAAAGAAAACGAATTAGGGTTTCACCTGGGGATTCTTTAGGATTTCATTTAGGGATTCTTTAGGATTTCAATTAGGGATTCTTTAGGATTTGCATTTCTTTGGGGTTTCTTTAGGGTTTCATGTAGGGTTTGATTTAGGGATTCTTTAAGGTTTCATTTAGGGTTCAATTTAGGGTTTTGCGCAGGGTTTCTTATCAGGAAATTTTGTCAAGGTTTTCAAACGTTCATGTGGGTTTCTTTAAGGTTTCTTTAGGGTTTCATTTAGGCTTTCATTTAGGCTTTCATTCAGGGTTTTAAGGTCTCTTGAGGGTTTCTTTGGGGTTTCATTTACGGTTTCTTTAGTGTCTCATTTAGGGTTTCATTTACGGGTTCTTGAGGATTTAAGTTTGGGTTCCATTTAAAGGGTTTCAATCAGAATTTTTTAGGGTGTCGCTTCGGGTTTCTTTAGGATGTCACTTAGGGTCTCATTCAAAGTTTCGTTAGGGTTTCATATGTGGTCTCTTGAGGTTAACTGATGGTTTCTTTAGGGTTCATTTAGGGTTTCATGTAGGGGTTTCTTATCAGGATATCTTTAAGGCTTTAAGCTTTCTTTGGGTTGCACCTAGGGTCTTTAGAACACACACACACAAGAATCAGGTTGTCATTTAGTGATTCTTTAGGGTTTCGTCTAGGGATTCTTTAAGATTAACATTTCTTTAGGGTTTCATTTTGGGTTTCTGTAACAGTAGGGTTTCATGTAGGTTTGATTTACAGTAGGGTTTCATTCAGGGTTTCTTTATGGCTTCATTTAGGGTTTCATTTAGGGTTTTTTTAGGGTTTCATTTAAGGTTTCATTTTGAATTTCATTTAGAGGCTCTTTAGTGTTTCATTTAGGGTTATGTTTTCTTCAGGGTTTCAGTTTGGGTTCCATTTAGGGTTTCATTCAGGGTTTTTTAGGGTGTCGTCTAGGGTCTCTTTAGGATGCCATTTAGGGTTTCATTCAACGTTTCGTTAGGTTTTCATTTATGGTTTCTTTAGGTCAATTTATGGTTTCTTTAGGGTTCATTTAGTGTTTCATGTAGGGGTTTCTTAGCAGGAATTCTTCAGGGTTTCTTTGGGTTTCACCTAGGGTCTGTAAGGTTTCATTTAGGATACAAACAGGAGAGAATAAAACAAAAGAATTAGGGGTTCATGTAGGGATTCTCTGGGATTCTTTAGGGTTTCGCGTTTCTTTAAGATTTACATTTCTTAAGGGTTTTATTTCGGGTTTCTTTAGGGTTTCTGTCGGGATTCATGTAGGGTTTGATTTAGAGATTCTTTACGGTTTCTTTTAGGGTTCAATTTCGGGTTTTGTGTATGGTTTCTTATCAGGAAATCTTGTCAAGGTTTTCAAACGTTCATGTGGGTTTCTTTAAGGTTTCTTTAGGGTTTCATTCAGGGTGTCTTTGGGATTTTAAGGTCTTTTGAGGGTTTCTTTGGGGTTTCATGTACGGTTTCTTTAGTGTCTCATTTAGGGTTTCGTTTACGGGTTCTTGAGGATTTAAGTTTGGGTTCCATTTAAAGGGTTTCAACTAGAGTTTTTTAGGGTGTCGCTTGGGGTTTCTTTAGGATGTCATTTAGGGTCTCATTCAAAGTTTCGTTAGGGTTTCATATGTGGTTTCTTGAGGTTAACTGATGGTTTCTTTAGGGTTCATTTAGGGTTTCATGTAGGGGTTTCTTATCAGGATATCTTTAAGGCTTTAAGCTTTCTCTGGGTTGCACCTAGGGTCTTTAGGGTTTCATTGAGGATACACACACACACAAAAGAATCAGGTTGTCATTTAGTGATTCTTTAAGGTTTCGTTTAGGGTTTCTTTAAGATTTACATTTCTTTAGGGTTTCATTTAGGGTTTCTATAGGGTTTCATGTAGGTTTGATTTAGGGTTTCTTTAGGGTTTCATTCAGGGTTTCTTTAGGCCTTCATTTAGGGTTTCATTTCGGGTTTCTTTAGGGCTTCACTAAGGTTTCATTTAAGTTTTTTTGGGGTTTCATTTAGGATTTCTTTAGGGTTTCATTTAGAGGTTCTTTAGTGTTTCATTTAGGGTTATGTTTTCTTCAGGGTTTCAATTTGGGTTCCATTTAGGGTTGCATTCAGGTTTTTTTGGGTGTCGTCTAGGGTCTCTTTAGGATGCCATTTAGGGTTTCATTCAAAGTTTCGTTCGGCTTTCATTTATGGTTTTTTTAGGTCAATTTATGGTTTCTTTAGGGTTCATTTAGTGTTTCATGTAGGGGTTTCTTAGCAGGAATTCTTTAGGGTTTCTTTGGGTTTCACCTAGGGTCTTTAAGGTTTCATTTAGGATACAAACAGGAGAGAATAAAACAAATGAACTAGGGGTTCATGTATGGATTCTTTAGGGTTTCGCGTTTCTTTAAGATTTACATCTCTTAAGTTTTTTTTTTCGGGTTTCTTTAGGGTTTCTGTCGGGTTTCATGTAGGGTTTGGTTTAGGGACTCTTTAAGTTTTCATTTAGGGTTTGATTTTGTATTTTACCAGGTCAGCCAACAATGTTAGAATAACAATGGGGCGAATAAACCGGTAAGCAGCTGATACTTTTGAACCAACGCTACAAAGTAGATCGATGATATATACAATACATGGTTTTACTGCAGGAGTTTTTACACCCCCCTCGGGCGAGCAGGGACGACTGCGGAGAACGAATGACCAAGAAGAGCATACCCTTGCGGGTAGCCAATTTTCTTTAGTGGCTTTTGGAAGTTTTTGTGCAGTCTTTCAAAGGTCCCTTTAAAAAGCTCAAGCCCGTAAAACCCAGCGCAGCTTTGCAAGGAAGGCACATTACCATGCCGCATCTTGCGCTATGCTACAAAAGATCATCGTCTACCTAACGGTTCCAATAAATCCATCGGCCGCCGGCCTCATCACGGTAATACCACGCCCCACGCCAGAAACTCCATTCTCGGCGGGCACCATAGTGATCACGATTCCAACTCCAGGAGGCATCCGGACGACCGGAGCTTGCAGCCTTTGGTGCGACGGTACTCGCTGCTTTGGCAGTGGGTGGTGTCTCAGGCTCCAAGAATGGTCTTGCTCCTCCTTTGGGTGTTGGTGGCTCTGGTGTCAGAAATGGTGTTGGCTTTGAACCGGATGAGGCGTCCGCTCGCGCGGAGCTTGAGGCGGCTGCGTCGTCTTGTCCAGTGGCGGATGTGTCGGATTCGGCTTTTTGCGTTTTCGCTCAGCAGTGGGCGCGACCGTGGGGTCGGCCTTTTGACCTCCAGGACCTCCGGCCTTTGCTGCAGCACTTTGCTTTTCTTTGCGTTCAAGGTTGCCCCGAACCAATGGAAGGTTTTCCTCATACAGCTTTTCGAGGAATGCAAGTGTGCCATCAGCAGGAACTTGGACGGTGCCCTTCCAGGTCAGCAGGCCACGATATGCGCCCTTTCGGCCGATGTAGCTGACATATTCATCTTCGGTAAAAATGTGGCGGCCAAACATGAAACCCCAAATCTTCTTCCATGTCTTGCGAAATTCAATGGGGAATCCCTCAACACCTCGGGGTTGGGACATGTACACCAACTTGGACAGGCAATTTTCATTTTGGGCATTGGCGGCGACGCCAGCCGAGATCTGGGCTCTGGTGCGGGGCGGATCTGGGGGATTGGCATACGCAAACATATCGTCGAAAATGCAGTCACTGAGGCCCCGACCCTCTTCATGAACACGATCACAAAACGTGACGTCACTTGCATAGCGGTCTTCAACGTCTTCGTAGCCAAGTGTCTTTGCACGTTTGTGTCGGTCACGGCATTCTTTGATGACGGATGATTCAATCGATGTAATCCCCTTGGGCCCATTTCCCGGCGAAGCATGTCAGCCTGTTCGTTGGTCAATGCCGTCAACAGGGTGCCACTCATTTTGCCGTACATCCCAAATCCTGCAAGCCACTTTCGTCCACTGGCAACGGCTCGTACCCACATGTGGTGCACGTCACCTGGCCACTCACGTACTCGACCTGACACAGGGGGCATGAGCCCATGAAAGGTTCGCAGTACTTTGGTGCAACGTAAACACGGCGCACCCTCGCGGGTGGCTGGTCAACTTGCATTGGGCCAGTGGTGTCGTCATCATCGGCGGGTCGAGCAACGGGTTGCCCCGTGCTGGTATCATCCATTGGGTCGTCCTGAGGTGGCTTTGCATCGTCACGTGCAGTCAGCTGGACTTTCTTGGATGTCGGTGATGAGGATGCTTCCGCGCCTGTCCAAGTGCTGGGCTCGAGATTGCTCTCGGCGCGGGACCAAATCACCTTGCCGTCCTCTGAGATGCTGACGATGTATTGAGGTGGAATTCGCTCCGAGGACAAAATGCCATCCATTTCAGTGCGACTAAAGATGACATCTCCTTCAACTGCTTGCTTCATTGCAATTTTGATCTCGATTGGACATTTTGCTCTCAATCCGGATCTGTACCCATCTGTGCCTATGCGATGCTCTGACATGTAAACATGTGCACGGCCGCTGTTGACTGAGTCACCGCCTCCCGGAATCAGGCCGTTCTTGGCGATGCTCTTCCAGTTGCTCTTCATCGTGCGATGATAGGCAACGTCAGGGACCTCAGTCATGGCACAAATGGGCACGCCAGTGAAGGCGGCTTTTCGCTCGGGGGAGACGTTGTCTGCACAGTACACCATAGTTGAATTGGCATAAAGACCCCCGGCGTTCTTCAGGGCAATTTCGGAGTGACCCTGGATTGCACGGATCTTGACAGGGTAAAACATTGTGTCTAAGCCATTGTCGACAGGAAAATCTGGAATTCGTGCACACAAGAATTGGAACCTACTCTTGCCATGCTTGTCGATTTTCATTGCGGTGCCAAAAAGGTTTGAGACAGTGATGAACACATCTGGGGGCACTTCCTTGCGGAAGGCTTTTGCAAAATCCTCCAAGTCGATCCAAAGGTCTTTGTCCATGGGGACCTTGGAGCATGATGCATGACCCCTGCAAACCTTGTTCACCCGGGTGGCGAAATCAGCAAACCGCTTGTCTCGACATTTACCTGGGCAGCTAAGGTCTCAACGTCGGATGCCGTGATCAATTCCAGTTCATATGCAGTACCGTTAAAGAGGATGCCGGGTACCTCATTTCCGTCTGAGTTGGTTACCATGGTATACTGGTACTCGGAAAGGTGTTCCTCCATCCAGTATGCCTTGACGTGACCTGTGGCATGTTCCTCTAAGCGCGCAGTTGCCTGCGGCCGGTACTGGCTTGAGCTGGATCCCGTGGCAGTGGGTGCTGCTGCGGACACTGCTTTCGGCTTTGACTTCAAAGTGACCTCGGCTGTTTCGACAGTGACGGAGACAGAACCTGATGCAGAGGGCGCGCTGTCGCCAGCGGCCGGCTTGGGAGGATCATCATGTGGTGGCTCTGCAAAAGTGCCAGGTGCCATGGTCTTTACATCGATGTAGTCCTCCGTGTCAGGTTGTTGAGCTTCCACATCTTCCTTGGTGAAGGATTTTCCGGTTGGAATGATGTGTCGCCGGGACTCTCCAAAGAGCAACTTGGTGATGTTTGCGATCTTCTCTTGATAGGAGGTCGGCAGCTCGTCGAGGACAAAGCTGAGATTTCTTCTCAAATCGTCCCATGTCTCCTGCTCATGCGATGCAAGCTCATGACCAATTCGGCCAACCCGCCACCCACAGTCAATGGCAAACAAAGTTGCCGTCCAGTACGCAGAGAGCCTCGTGCGATTTTCTTCAGAGTTGGCGAAATGCCACTGGTCTCTGAATTCCATTGCATCGGCGTACCGCTTTGCACGCAACCATGGGAATCTGGGGTTGGCAAGCCCTCGCGGGCTGCTGGTCAAGGCTTTGAACTTTGGTTCAAGTGCATCAAAAAATTGATCAAACATCGGATGAATGCCATAGTCAGCAGACCAGGGCGCGGTGGTGAGACCGGCAGATTGCAAATCCAACTTTTGGGCTTCCTTGACAAACCAAGTCAAGTGGCGTTCACAATCATCCTGAAGCGTCGGCCAGTGCCCGTTGGGGCCATCGTATGGCCAATTTGGGCAATCCCATCCTCACCTACCAATTCATTTCCGAACCAGGACAAATGCAAATTGATGCGGGCTTCAGGATAGCGCTCGCGGGCGTCCGCGGCCAATTCAATCCCCCTTTTGACCAATCGCTGCAGAGTCTTGCCCCAAAGCATCTCATGGATGAACTCAGTCACATACCCAGGCTTACGCTGCTGAAAATGCTCAGACAGGTCGTACTTCTCGAGGGTTTTCCTACGCCCTGTGATCAGTGCACATGACGAATCGGAGACTAAGATCCAGATTACTTGGTTGACCGGCATCTCTGGCAACATGATCTTATCAAGCAGGGATTCTTTTGGCATGAAGCAGAAGCTAAGATATTCTGCAAGCGGATCCTCTCGGCCGTAGAACCTCAGGGCTGAGGCCGGCGTCCATTCATTCAGCAATCCCTCCACAAGGTCCTGAGAAGTCTGGCTCTCACCTTCATTGCGCATTGCCAATGCAAACAAAATGCGATTGTGGAGGAGATACCATGCTTGCTTGTTAGCCTCACGTGTGGCTTCGAGCGCAGCCTCGCGGCTGGCCGGGTGTGCTGTGGCATATCGCGAGTCAGCCATTTTAGCAGGACAGGCAAATTTGACAGTGGGTGCGATCCTTTTGGATGTTTGGCCCACCACAGCTACCCGGAAACACTCATGGAGCATGTCAGTCAACTTGAAAGTGTAATTCTCAGCAAGTTTAAGAGCTTTGCCCCTACTTTGATCATGCTCATGTTTGCCATCACATTTGAAGGAGTCTAACATTGCAAGTTCTTTGAAATTTCCCGCAATTGTCCAACTTTTCTTCATTGGTTGACCGTTGTTTCCAAGAACACCCAACATACAACCATCAAAGTGATGCATGGTCATTGATTGTTCTTTAAGGAAGTTTCTAACCATCGGCCATCTCCAATATTTGCAATTCTTGGACAGTTCAAAAGCTATCAAAATTCGTTCATCATAAATTTCATCCACAAGTTTGACAAAAGATTTGAACAATTTGGTAAACTGTTTTTGTTGCTCTTTGATTCTTTCTTGACCCTCGACAGTGAGGCCATTCACGTTTCCCCATGGGCTACCCCCAACACAAGGCAATGATGCACAAAGTATCAATGTGCCGTCATTGAAATCATTTCTGAAGTCTTTGACTTGGGAGGCTAGCCGTTGCCGACAGCTGATAGTGGTTCCGTCTTCTTTTTCGGTAACCCTAATGCAATGGCAATCTTCATTGGACTTTCTTGGGGTACTAAGTTTCGAATCATCAGAGCAGCAAAATTCGATCAACATTCTGGGCTTACAAGGCTTTTGGGAGCCCCCCTGATTCCCGGCAGCGGTAGCTAGTTTTGGCACCTTAGTGGAGTTCGGCGCCGCGGTGTGGCGGGCTGCTGCTTCTTCCACCTTTGTCGGGCCAATGCCAAGGAGATGAATGGCATGCAACCAAAGGGCTGGTCGGGTAAAAGGTTTTGTAAGAATGTCTGCAACTTGGAAACTAGTCCCCACGTTGAGAAGATCGAATTGCTTACATTCAAATTGTTGTTTCAACCATTTGAAGTTGATGTTTTGTGTTTTGTTCATGTGTCTCATGGATGCTGATGAACCGGTGGACATGACTGTAATAGTCGCTTGGTTGTCCTCCATAAATTTGACTTGATAAAATTCAGGGAAACTGGCTTTGAGGGAGTTAATGTCCGCAGCACTACAACCTGTATCAACATTCCCATTACGGATTTCGTCAATCTCAGGGTCGATCCTAGTGAACACAACATCTTCTTGGGGCTTCGCGGCGTCGCGAGCTGGTTTACCCTGAAGCTTCTTGAAAAGATTCAACTGCTCGAACAGGGCCAGCATTGGAATACCCTCAGCTCTCATGCTGTGATTTGCGGCAACTACCTCAGCCTCAGTTGATGATATGGCAACAACCGTTTGTTTCTTACTGAATGCATTTAAGGGGTAATAAGTATTGGGGCCTACAAGCACTATGGCACTGCCAGTGGTACTCTTGCTATCATGTTCACCTGCATGGTCTGCGTCGGCAAACAGCCAGAGTTGGCACTCGTCAAAGACATCCCCAATAAAACCCTCTAGAAAATGGTGCTTTGTACAATGAATGTATGACACCAATCTGTGCAAGGCAACATCGCATTCTATAGACCACTTTGTCACTCTTGATGCTAAGCTTTGTGTGGCCCGCAACAAATCGAACCTTGCCATTCTTGCGGCAAATAGGATCTTCATCAAGATTTTGCTAGCCACTGGCTGGAGTTTGCCAGGCTTTTCATCTTCACTGAATGTGGGCCGTGCGATACCGGCATCTGTGAATGGTGTTGGCACCTCTTTCAAGGATGATGGACTGACTTTTGCAAGATTACAGTAATTTTCTACACAGGACCCAAGGAAATCGCTCATGTCATACCTAACTAAGTTCACGGGCTTGGCCATGACGCCAGCTTTTGTTTTCACTGCGTGATCAACCCCCCTGAACTTAGAGGCCTTGGCTTCCTTTTTCGCCTCGCGTTTGTCGCGATGTGGTCCTGGTCTGGCTTTGCTTGCCATTGCAAACTGCTTGAATTTGTCAGGTCCATCCTGTCCATAACAGAAAACTGTTTTTCCTGTCCAGAATTCGTTTGTTTGATTGCTAGATGTTTTCCAATCATCAGTGTAAACATCATAGCCCCCCTGATTGTTCCCGTCGGTGATGCTAGGACAACTTTTCAGTGTGACCTTTTTGTCAAAGAAAGTTATGCGACTCGAATTTTGACAAGTTACATCTCCCCCCTCATCAACCGGCTGGTACAATCTTTTACGGGGTTGAATGTGGTGTCTAATCCATGCCTTGTGTGCTTCATCATGCTCCCACCAGTCTTGTGTTCTGTGTTGTGCGGCTGCGGACTTCTTGGCTTCAAAGGCGAATGCAAAAGGGTGTGCCTGCGAAGGCAACCGGATGTTTCCAAATTCCCGATGCATACAGCCAAAGTAGCGATCATATGGCTCAGGATCACCAATGTTCACTGCAGCCTTGACGCTTGCCCATGCCTTTTCCAGATTGGCGGTGGGTCCAGCCATCTTGAAGTCATCTATGTACACAACCAAAAGACAGTTGAGCTCTTGATGATGAAAAATTGAATGCCAAATGTCAGGTAAAATTTGCTTCCAACTTTGTTTTACCACACGGCTATTGAGGTGATTTTCCCAAATACCCCCACTATCAGGATGTCCATAAAGAGCAAGTAACATGGGAACCATAGGTTGCCAATACTTCTTTTCCCAATCTTTGGGCCACCTGTTGCGTGGAAGTGATAAACATGTGGGCACCCCTGTGAAGAGGGCTTGTATGTAGGCTTGGATAGCGTCTGCCTGTTGTTTGGAGAATCCGGGCTGACTACCAAAAGCATCTAGCAGCTTTGCCGCTTCCATGGATGCTGGGGAAGAGCCTAACTCATTAAAGAGTGCATGATCGGAATTCTCATCTCTGACATTGTTCCCTTGGAAAACCGTCCTACCCTTGAACTTCCGGCGAGGATCTGATTCAGGCAATTCAGAACCCTTCTCATAGCAAGCCTCAAAGATTCGACCTAGGTGCACAGTTTGGCCATTGCGACGAGCCTCAGCTACTATGTCGCGGCACTCACGAACACGCTTCTCATCCCAAACACCCTTATTGCGGAGATTATCCCATTCCTTATCAAGGGCGGCCTTAGCCTTGGGGTTGCTGGCAATTTCATCTTTTGATACAAGCCTAGCAACTGAAGCGAAAAGCTCGAGTGCAACCTTGAACTCAAGTTCCTTGATCTTCTCCCTGACAAGCTCGCGGATTCTGGGCCGGTGCTCAATTGTGGCAGGCGCGGCAGCTTTTGGCATTGCCGGCACGGAGAACTTTTGGGAAGCGGCTGGAATGATTTCCCAAGCATTGCCTACAAGCTTTGCCGTTGCAGGAGGGCATTGAGTTGCCTCAAGCCGGGCTGGTGAAGATTTCTTCTTTTTGCCCTTGCTGCCAGATAATGATGCTGGCTTTTCCTCCTGCTCCTTGGCTGCATTCTTGGCTTCTTCCTCGATGATCTGTTTCCTTTCTTGGGGGTTTAACATCTTCCACAGTTCTGAGTCGATCCCTGCCGGACGCTTTGAACCTTTGTAGTTACGTACAATCCGGTGACCATCCCAATGATATCCATCTGGAATTATTTCACCTTTGGGGATCAATTTGAGATCTGGGAATACGGGCGCTTCAGGTGCATCAGGCTCGACATCGCTGTCGGCTGGTAGAGGCGTCCCTGGCTCATATTCATACTCATCTTGTGGCGGATGCAAACTAGACTCAAAAGGCACAGCTTTGGGAGTCTGCGGAATGACCTGATCCTCGAGGCGGTCGGCTTTGGGTGCTTTCGAGTCAATCAGAGCTTTCAAAGGAAAGATGAAACCCTCGGATGGCAATTCCAACCTTTTTGTTCTTTGAATTGTCAATGCACCCCAGTTGACATGATAGTCAGCGGCTTCCAACTTGGCAACTAAGTATTCACCCTTCCAATCATGACCTGGTTGGATGTAATACCCAAGGAAAATTCCTTCGTTCGATGTTGGGGAGAGTTTACCTGATGTGTTATCTATCCTTTTAGGATTGTTCCAGAACAACACTTTGGCACCAAATGGGATGTGCATTGCAGGGAACTCTTCACCAAACCTGAGTTGCCACGGAGATTCACTGCCATCAAGCTGGGGGCTTGCGTTGATTGCGGTCGCATGATGCTGCATGGCCAATGGCCACATCTTCAAAGGGAGTCCGGATTGCAACAAGTTGCTACGGGCACCTTCCAACATCTGACGAACTTTGCGTTCAATAAATGACTTTGATGAATCTACATATTCAATTGATATTTGATGTCTATAACCCAAATCCTTGATGGCTCTGATCAATTCTGGGGAATTGTCAGTATACACAACTTGAACATTGTCTTTTGATCCAATGAAGTGATTCAAACCATCAACACAACTCTGTGAGTCCTTGGATTGGCTAGGGTAGACATATCGGTATTGGGTGCGCAGATCTTTTAACACCAATGCAACTTGCTCCCCCCTGAAACCCTCTTCTACATTCTTCTTGATGATAACATGATCACCAATGATGTGGTCACCAAACACCTCGGTTTCGATTCTCTTCTGACCACCTTTCTTCCTTGCCTGTGGAGCCATCATTCTTGCTCTTTGGCAAGTTCTGCAAAATGGGTTCTTGGGGAAATGAGTGTACTGATGTTGGGTGCTTGCGGCCTCAGCCAACAGATCCTCTGTCTTGCGGCTTCGGATGTACTCCTGCTGAGCATCATCTTCTACCAGCTCATCCAACTGCTCTTCATCCTGGACTTCGTCCCGCTTGGCTTTTGAGCTCGACCGCGAGGTCGGCATTGCAAACAACTTTCTAAGGTGCTTATCCTTTTGAAATTGATCTTCGGGGTAGACCTTGCAACTATCATCCAAGACTGGGACATGACCTTCGATCTTGAGCTGGACAACTTTGTCGTCTGGACGGACTAGGATTGGTTTGCCATTGGCAGGCCAGACAAAAC
This sequence comes from Cladocopium goreaui, assembly GCA_947184155.2. Lineage (NCBI taxonomy): Eukaryota > Dinophyceae > Suessiales > Symbiodiniaceae > Cladocopium > Cladocopium goreaui. Next base: position 23,862 of record CAMXCT020003519.1, read on the forward strand.
TGTAACCCTGATCTACACATCTGGTTCCTACGGAGAGCACAGCTGGGGTATGATCAAGTACATACGGATGCACGGGATCTGGCAATGCGGACAACTTGACATCGGCAACCTCATTGGCCTCAGTCGAACCGTTGGCTGTGACTAAGGAAATCGGATGCTCGGCTGCACGGCAGTTCTTGGCGCTGACATCCCTAAGCATACCCTTAGAAACGAGATCGGACTCACTTCCTGAATCAACAAGCCAACTGACGCCGGCCTTTGGCGCGGCCGTGGCAATGGACGGAAAACGACCTATCTCTCTAAGTGCTTTGGGACCGCTGACAAATCTGCACTCCTTGCAAGTGATGTCACATGTGTCCTCATTCCAACAACAAAACCCACAACTAGGTGCAACATCTGAATCATGAAGTTTCACGGTTTCTTGAAGCTGTCTCGCACGAACCTGAGCTTCATGCTGTTCAACCTTGGACGAAACTGGAACATCTTCGGACGTCTTGTACACCTTAGTGAACTCTCTTGGACGGTGCTTGACGGGGACTTGACGACCAACTGCCTTCACCTCGATCACATGTGGGACCTTTCGGAATCTGAGTTGCTTCATGCTGACACTGGGCTCATCAGAGCACGAAGTTGCCTTCGGCTGTTTTCTGGCTATGCAGGCAAACTTCTGAATCAGGCACGGAGCGGCTGCGGAATCCTTGCTCTTCTTTTTGGGAGCGGGTGAATTGGCCCTTTTGGTATCTTTGGTGGCGGCGGCAGCTTTGTCATCATGTTTATAAAAACATTTGTCACCACGTCTGCACTTACCCTGGGCATGATAGATACATGGGGTTTTTGCCATTTCTTCCTTGGTCATTTTCTTCCCCTTATCACCTTTGTTGCCCCTTGATGGTGAACGTGTCTTGGTTCTTCTGGGTGATTGCGTTCGTGCCTTATCATCCTTAACATGCTTGAATGGACACTTCTTCCCCTTATCGCAGGTACCCTTTTGGAACTTGTAGCAAACTTTATCACCCTTGCCACCACGTTCCTGCGACCTACCACGACTCGGAGAGCCCTTTCGGCCACCGCGACCATCGCCTTTGGCGGGTGCGGCCTTGGTGTCCTTGATCCCAGCCTTGTTCTTCTCCGCAATGCGGTTCCTGTTTTCCCTCAATCGTTCTCGGTCGATCAAGTTCTTCATGGATTGGTGAAGAAAACTGTAGGACTTTTCATGGGATTTCTCATGTGCACGGTCAAACATCTCAATGTCATATTTCAGCAACTGACTTGGTCGGATCTGTCTCAACAAGATGTCCCTTAACACAGCATCATCGGGGGTGACAGCCATGCCAGCTAGGGTAGCATCCCATTTGTTGATGAATCTTCTGAGATCCTGGACAGTATCGCCTACTTTGACAACACCCAAAAGATCTTCTACTCTGTAAAGGCTACCTGCTTCTTCTGATGTTTTGAAGTACTCCTCAAACATGAGTAAAACGTACCTTCCGCTGACCTGGGTGCCTTTTCGGGATTGTTGCTCTTTGAAGTTCAGTATCCTGGTTGCGAGGTCCCCTCCGGCTGAGCGCGTGAGCGCTGCTGATAGCTTTGTATCCAGCGTGAGGAACTTCCCAGGATCTTGAAGCTTCTTCTCCAACTCTTCTCGGGTGCACTCCTGATCATACACCTCGTTGAGCCAGAGCCATGCTTCATCTGGACGATCTGAGCAACTCTTCACTTCATCCCTGACATGATTCTTCCAAGTCCTGTATGACTCCGGAGCGGGCATGTTGTTCAGCTTGATGAGCTCGGCCTCCTTAGTCTTGGGCTTGTCCTTTTCTTCCCTTTGGGGTAAGGCTTTTACCAATTCAATAAGTTCTGAGGGACCCATCACTTGCTGCTGCTTGGTTACGCTCTTAGGAGAGTCATTGGGGGGAGTTTTAATAGCTTCAGTGGGAGTGAAAAATCCTGATTGCGTTGGCAGCTGGGGCTGGTCGTTGCCGACAGCCGGTTTCTGCTGGGAACTGCCACCTTTGAGCAGCTCATCCAACTTGGCTTTTGCTTCTTGTGCCAACACTGCAGGCGTCTTCAACTCTTGAATCGGCTCATCGCTGCCTTTGGCAGCCTGTGCATCGGATGCTCTAGGAGTGGCAATGTTGAAGTGGGGCACGCTAGCGGTAGCGGCTGGCTCGGCGTTCTGGACGGATGCTTTTGGAACGGAGGCATGCTGCGCTTTGGCAACATGCTTTAAGTGCTCCTGAAGGTCATCGATTTGGTCCTGAAGGCTGAGGTTCTGTGCCGCTGCCTCGTTGATCTTCTCGGCCATTTCCTTTTTATAGTTATCAAATTCTGTTTTCAAACTAATGAACCTGGCCTGATCAATTGCAGCCTGATCTTCATATTGCTTCTTCGTGGCAGCTATGGCATTCTTTGCATGTTCAACTGTTTGTGCATAGGAAGCTTCGAATTCACAAGTGATACGTTGCCTTTCCTCTGCAATCTTCTGATCATGCTTTGTGTTTGCCTCTACCTTGAAGTCTTCTACCCTTTTGTCATGCGATGCCTGAGCCTGACCTCTAACTCATCGCCTCTTTTCCTTTCCTCATTGACTGCTCCAATTGCCTTGCTCTCTACATCCTGCAACCTTTGCTCATACTCCTGCTCTTGCATTACAAGTCTACTTGACCATTCACTTCGGATTGAGTCAACTACTCCATGCATTATCTGAAGGTGCCTCTGTTCAGCTTCCCTCATGACTTGCAGGGTATTCCCACTGGTGATTTGGGACAGGTTGTTTTGTATGAATGTAAAGTACGCTACAACAGGTTGGAACATCGTTTCGTCATCCATCGGCTCGGAGTTGCCTCCGGCCACATTGGGCACGGCAACAGTCGATGGACCTGACCCTGGAACGGCGAGAGGATGGTCAGTTGGGGTCCCCATAGCAAAGTAGTGAGACTACGGCTGATAACCTGTATTTTACCAGGTCAGCCAACAATGTTACAATAACAATGGGGCGAATAAACCGGTAAGCAGCTGATACTTTTGAACCAACGCTACAGAGTAGATCGATGATATATACAATACATGGTTTTACTGCAGGAGTTTTTACAGATTTAGGGTTTTGTGTAGGGTTTCTTATCAGGAAATCTTGCTTTAAGGTTTCATGTAGGGTTTCATTCAGGGTTTCTTTGTGGTTTTAAGGTCTCTTGAGGATTTCTTTGTGGTTTCATGTACGGTTTCTTTAGTGTCTCATTTAGGGTTTCGTTTACGGGTTCTTGAGGATTTAAGTTTGGGTTCCATTTAAAGGGTTTCAACTAGAGTTTTTTAGGGTGTCGCTTGGGGTTTCTTTAGGATGTCATTTAGGGTCTCAGTCAAAGTTTCGTTAGGGTTTCATATGTGGTCTCTTTAGGTTAACTGATGGTTTCTTTAGGGTTCATTTAGGGTTTCATGTAGGGGTTTCTTATCAGGATATCTTTAAGGCTTTAAGCTTTCTCTGGGTTGCACCTAGGGTCTTTAGGGTTTCATTGAGGATACACACACACACAAGAATCAGGTTGTCATTTAGTGATTCTTTAAGGTTTCGTTTAGGGTTTCTTTAAGATTTACATTTCTTTAGGGTTTTGTAGGATTTCATGTAGGTTTGATTTAGGGTTTCTTTGGGGTTTCATTCAGGGTTTCTTTGGGGCTTCATTTAGGGTTTCATTTAGGGTTTCATTTAGGGTTTTTTTAGGGCTTCACTTAAGGTTTCATTTAAGCTTTCTTTAGGGTTTCATTTAAGCTTTCTTTAGGGTTTCATTTCGAGGTTCTTTAGTGTTTCATTTAGGGTTATGTTTTTTTCACGGTTTCAGTTTGGGTTCCATTTAGGGTTTCATTCAGGGTTTTTTAGGGTGTCGTCTAGGGTCTCTTTAGGATGCCATTTAGGGTTTCATTCAAAGTTTCGTTAGGCATTCAATTGTGGTTTCTTTAGGTCAATTTATGGTTTCGTTAGGGTTCATTTAGTGTTTCATGTAGGGGTTTCTTCGCAGGAATTCTTCAGGGTTTCTTTGGGTTTCACCTAGGGTCTTTAAGGTTTCATTTAGGATGCAAACAGGAGAGAATAAAACAAATGAATTAGGGGTTCACGTAGGGATTCTTTAGGGTTTCGCGTTTCTTTAAGATTTACATCTCGTAAGGGTTTTTCTTTCCGGGTTTAGGGTTTCTGTCGGGTTTCATGTAGGGTTTGATTTAGCGATTCTTTAGGGTTTCATTTCGGTTTTATGAAGGGTTTCTTATCAGGATTTCTTATCAAGATTCTCCATCGTTCATGTGGGTTTCTTTAGGGTTTCTTTAACGTTTTATTTAGGGTTTCATTCAGGGTTTCTTTGGGCTTCATTAAGGGTTTCATTCAGAGTTTTTTTAAGGTTCCATGTAGGGTTTGATTCAGGGTTTCATTTGATGTTTCTTCAGGGTGTTATTTAGGGTTTCTTTGGGGTGTCATTTCCAGTTTCTTTAGTGTCTCATTTAGGGTTTCGTTTACGGGTTCTTGAGGATGTAAGTTTGGGTTCCATTTAGGGTTTCAATCAGAGTTTTTTAGTGTGTCGCTTGGAATTTCTTTAGGATGCCATTTAGGGTTTCATTGAAAGTTTCGTTAGGGTTTCATTTGCGGTTTCTTTAGGTTAATTTATGGTTTCTTTGGGGTTCATCTAGTGTTTCATGTAGGGGTTTCTTATCAGGAGTTCTTTTCAGGAATTCTTTAGGGATTCTTTAGGTTTCACCTAGGGTCTTTAAGGTTTTGTTTTGGATACAAACAGGAGAGAATAAAGCAAAAGAATTAGGGTTTCAATTAGGGATTCTTTAGGATTTCATTGAAGGATTCTTTAGGGTTTCATTTTAGGTTTCTCTAGGATTTACATGTTTTAGGGTTTCACTTAGGGTTTCTGTAGGGTTTCATGCAGGGTTTGATTTCGGGATTCATTAAGGTTTCATTTAGGGTTTAATTTAGAGTCTTATGTAGGGTTTCTTATCAGGAATTCTCATCAGGGTTTTCAAACGTTCATGTGAGTTTATTTAGCGTTTCAGTCAGGGTTTCATTTAGGGCCTCTTTAGGGTTTCATTTAGGGTTTCATTCAGGGTTTCTTTAGGGTTTAAGCTCTTTTTTTGGTTTCTTAGGGTTTATTTAAGGTCTCTTTAATGTTTCATTTAGGGTTTCGTTTACGGGTTCTTCAGGGTTTCAGGTTGGGTTCCATGTAGGGTTTCATTCAGAGTTTTTTTGGAGTGTCGTTTAGATTTTCTTTCGGATGCCATTTAGGGTTTCATTCAAAGTTTCGTTAGGGTTTCATTTATGGTTTCTTTAAGTTAATTTATGGTTTCTTTAGGGTTCATTTAGTGTTTCATGTAGGGGTTTCTTAGCAGGATTTTTGTTTAGGGGCTTTGGGTTTTACCTAGGGCGTTAAGGTTTCATTTAGGGTACAAACAGGAGAGAATGAAGCAAAAAAAATAGGGTTTCATTGAAGGATTCTTTAGGATTTCATTTCGGGATTCTTTGGGGTTTCATGTAGGGTTTCTTTAGGATTTACATTTCTTTAGGGTTTCATTTAGGGTTTCTTTACGGTTTCTGTAGGGTTTGACTAAGGGATTCTTTAGGGTTTCATTTAGGGGTTTAATCTAGGGTTTTACGTGGGGTTTCTTATCAGGAATTCTTATCAAGATTTTCACACGTTCATGTTGGTTTCTTGAGGATTTCATTAATGGTTTCATTCAGGGTTTCTTTAGGTTTTCATTTAGGGTTTGATTTGAGTTTTCTTTATGGTGTCATTTAAGGTTGCGGTTTCTTTAAGGTTTCGTTTAAGGTTGCTTTAGGGTTTCTTTAGGGTCTTTAGGGTTTAATGTAGGATACAAAGAGGACAGACTAAAGCAAAATGAAAGAAAGAAAACAAATAGGCAGTAAAGACAGGAAGCAGAGAAGCAGAGGAGCAGAGGAGCAGGAAGTAGAGCGGCAAAAACGCATGACTGGGGAAAAGAAAAAGTAGAATAGTAGTAGTAGAAGTAGAAAGGCATAGAAGCACAAAAGCAGAAAAGCTGAGAAGCAGAAAAGAAAAGACGCCGGTAAAGCAGAGAAGCATGAAAAGCAGAGAAGCAGGAAAAGCGAAAAGCAGAGAAGCAGGAAAAGCAAAAAGCAGGCAACGCAAAAAGCAGAAAAGCAGAGAAGTAGACAAGCAGAGAAGCAGCAAAAGCAAAAGGAGGACAAGCAGAAACGCAGAGAAGCAAAGAAGCAGAAAAGCAGAACGGCAGAACAGCAGAAAAGCAGAGAAGCAAGAAAGCATAGAACCAGGAACCAAAAAAAATCCAAAACCTGCCGCGGAAACAAAATATCAATCCCAAGGAATTTAATGAATTTCATGGGGTCCGGAAAGCAGATCCAGGGGGTCAAAAAAGCAAGGTGGGGGGTCAAAGAAACAAGGTGGGGGATCAAAAAAACAAGGTGGGGGTCAAAAAAACAAGGTGGGGGGTCAAAAAAACAAGGTCAGGGGGTCAAAAAAAAACAAGGTGGGGGGTCAGAAAAACAAGGTTAGGGGGTTAAAAAAACAGGGGGTCAAAAAAACAAGGTGGGGGGTCAAAAAAACAAGGGCCCCCATGCCAATTTATAATTCAACTGAATTTCCTACTTCGCCAATCTTCTCCACCTTTTGTTGGTTACAATCCGTTACACCCAACCTCCATCCATGAAGCATCCCCATTTCGCACTCGGTTGCGGCCTCGTTTTCTCCACTCTGCTTCTGCCAAGTAGGCGATTTTCTGCGGTGCACCACCGCAGTTCACAGCGGTGCAGGGGTTGGTGAAGATGGCTTTGCCTCCACCGAAACTTGCTGAGTTGAAGTTGGACATTTTCCAGCTGAATTTTGAGGGATGATTTCATCCAGACAGTAACCAACTGTAACCAACTGCATCAGCTATCAGGTCTGAGATCATCTGCCACATAGCTCCCGCCTGAGTTCAGAGCTTGGATGTTCTGCCAAACCACCGGAGAGTAGTCCAGGGAGTAAATCGATGCGACCTTGGTGAACTGGTTTAGGGATCCAGCTGAGTGTAGGACATGGTTCAAAAATGCTCAGTAAATCATCAGGAAATGATTGATGAATGGAGATTGGTATAAAGGGTTTGTATCACGAAATGAAGTCAATGATTGGTAACTGGTTGGGAAATGATTGATAAATAATCAGGAAACTGGCAAATGGGTAGCTAATGGTTGGTAAATGGTTGGTGGTTGGCAAAACATGATTGGTACTGTAAAGGGTGCGAAAATGGCTGGCAAATCCTTGCTTCGTTTCATGTGGGGTCCCTTAGCCACTGAGAACGTTGGTCACAAGGGCTATCCAGTCATTTTCACCGCCATACTGGTCTCATAGGCCACCTGGAATCTCTGGGGAATCACCCAGCGTGGTGAAAACCCATGGAATGACTTAAAATTCCAACCATTTTCCAGGGAAGTTGTCCAGATCTCATCCATGACCATCCTGGAGAGAAGTGTGTGAAGCCATCAAAAACATGGCGATGGAAAAGGGTCCGTCTATAGATGATATACTCATGTGAATTAAACATTGTAATTTTCCATAGCTGTGTTGAATGAAATTTGTTCTATCCAGTTTAGCCTTTTCATTGTTTCCCCTTTTTCTAGAAACACCACAACTCTCCCCAGCCTGCAGTCCAAAAAACACTGTTTTTCCCCATGGTCTCTTTCAGGCCTCAGCTCCACTGGTTTTTCGATTTTCTCATTCCCAACTCACCAACTGGTTTTGTTTGAAAATATTTGATAATATCTGATAATTTGATATTTTTTCGATTTTCTCCATTCCTAAATTAGATATAATTGATAATAATTGATCATCATTTTCCGTGTCAGTATGTCCAAAACTGCGAAAAAACACCATTGTATCAGACCCAAACCGTCTCCGCAATCCCGACTTCCACCTGGCACCACATTGAAGTTCTGCTGAAGACCCGCTGCCACCACCAAGATGTCGTATTCCTCGGGCGAAACACACGAACGACGTAGAAAAATTGGGGATTTGGACATGTTGACCAAGAGAGAATAGTGTTCTTGTATGATTTTATCTGTTTAAAAAATTGGGGTTTATAATCTAGGTTACAAGTGTTGTTTCTATGCCAATCAACAATCATGGGATGTATGTAGCAACAACACGCTTTCACCAACCCCAAGAGTGATCACCTCATATCTAATGTGAGGACGTCTTGCTCATTGGTTCTACTGGTTGGTTTCTGGAGGTTGGAGTGGGCAAAGAAATTGTTATTGTTGGTGGTGGTTGGCTCTGTTGGAGAACACTATCTATTACCCTATTGATTTGCCTATTTATTTCCCTCATTCTTTCCCTATTTATTTCCCTATTTATTTCCCTATTTATTTCCTTTTTCAAAAAATGTTGGTCTACTGAACTAAATTTTGCAACTAAACTAAGTTGATCCAAAATCTAAATTTAATACAATTACTTTACTTCGAGTTATCCCGACCATGACATCTATACGTTTTGTTACTGGCAAATCTTCTGGCATTCTATCTGACATATCTTCTGGCATTTTATCTGACTATCTTCTGGCATTCTACCTGGCATATCTTCTGCAATGTGTTCTGGCATTCTACCTGGCACTCTATCTGGCATATCTTCTGACATCCTTTCTGGCATTCTATCTGGCAAATCTTCTGGCATATGTTCTGGCAAACATTCTGGCACTTTATCTGGCATACCTTCTGGCATTCTATCTGACATTCTATCTGGCATACCTTTTGGCATTTTATCTGGCATATCTTCTGGCATTTTATCTGGCATATCTTCTGGCATTCTATCTGGCATATCTTCTGGCATATCTTCTGACATTCTATCTGGCATTCTATCTGGCAAATCTTCTGGCATATGTTCTGGCAAACATTCTGGCACTTTATCTGGCATACCTTCTGGCAAACATTCTGGCACTTTATCTGGCATACCTTCTGGCATTCTATCTGACATTCTATCTGGCATACCTTCTGGCATTCTATCTGGCATATCTTCTGGCATTTTATCTGGCATATCTTCTGACATTCTATCTGGCAAATCTTCTGGCGTTCTATCTGGCAAACATTCTGGCACTTTATCTGGCATATCTTCTGGCATTCTTTCTGACATTCTATCTGGCGTTCTGTCTGGCATATCTTCTGGCATTGTATCTGGCCGTTGAGGTCCAGCGGTGCTCACTGAGCTCGGAGGGTCCCAGGTTGAGGTCCAGCGGTGCTCACTGAGCTGGGAAGGTCCCAGGTTGAGGTCCAGCGGTGCTCACTGAGCTCGGACGGTCCCAGGTTGAGGTCCAGCGGTGCTCACTGAGCTCGGACGGTCCCAGGTTGAGGTCCAGCCGTGCCCAGTGCGCTAAGACCCTTGCTGTTGAGGTCCAGCAGTGCCCACTGCGTGCGGAAGTTGGCGAAGAGCTTGGCGAAGAGTTGGCAAGGCGGAAGTGGACATGGAAGTGGAGGCAGAGGTGGTGGAGGAGAAGGAGGGGGAGGAGAAGAAAAAGGAGGAGGAGAAGAACAACTCTGATAAAATCTAACAGACCTCACCTGGCAGGTGGGAAAAAAGAGACTCCGGGCAGACCTACATGCTACTTTCATTGCAAATTTGCCTTAAATCATGAATTTTAGGTCCATACCAAAACATGACAAAGAAACAATTGCATCTCCATTTTCCGTGCCAATTTCGAGCAAAATATCATACCGAAGCATGGCATTAACCAGATCCTGATGCTACTTTCATTGCAAATTCTCACGAAATCATGAATCTTAGGTCCATACCGAAACATGACATCAACTAGATTCAATTCCTACTTTCATCGCAAAGTTGCACTACATCATGAGTTTTAGGTCCATACCAAAACATGACTAAGAAGAAATTGCATCTCCATTTTCCATGTAAAGTTCTAGCAAATACCAATTTCAGGTCCATACCGAAACGAGGCATTAACAAGATACTGATGCTACTTTCATTGCAAATTCTTACTAACTCAAGAATTTTAACTCCATACCGAAACATGACAGAAAATCAACTGCATCTCCGTTTCCATGCAGTTTTACAGCTAAAATTAAATTTCTGGTCCGCAGCGCCTCCCCCCGCAACGCGTTCCATGGTTTTGATAAATTTTGTTCCTCGGTGTCTTTATTTTCTATCTTCTTGTATCTGCTTGTTCTTCTTGTTCTTGTTGTTCTCGTTCTTCTTGTTATTGTTGTTCTTACTGTTCCCCACCTGTCAGGTGAGGATTGCTAGATTTTATGTCAGCTACTTCCTCCGCCTCCTCTTCCTCCTCCTCATCCTTCTCCTCCTCCTCCTCCTGCTCCACAGCAGTGCTCGTCAGATCCATGCAGCTGGATCCCAGCTGCGAGTGCAGGATCACAGTGTTCTCCACCGGAGCTCAACCCCGAGTTTCGGATGGCAGTGTTCCCCGCCGGCCCTCAACCGCCAGCTCCAGATGAGCCGTGTTTCTTTTCATTGTATACGGGTTATACACAGATTGGGAACCCTACGCGCGGACCTACTCGAACACATCCCCCAAGATAAATGCCTATGCGGACGAACCTTATTAGAAGGTGCCAAAGCGAAATGCCTATGCGAGATCCCGCGAAGCAGATTTCTGACCCTGATTGTTCTGGAAGATGTCGAAGCACAGGGCTTCGAAGAAGATGAGGAAGAGGAGGATCCCCATCAATTCTTCACTTTTGGAGCTTCCAAGCCTTCATTTCTTCACTTTTGGAGCTTCCAAGCCTTCACTTCTTCACTTTTGGAGCTTCCAAGTTGTAGGACTACCAGAGTCCTCTGAACCGAAACCCCACGCATTGCCTACGCGAGTGTCTACGCGGAGCCTACGCAGACCCTACGCGAGACTTTGGGATACTTTGTCGTTTTGGCTCGCCAGCCTGACAGACAGAGCGCCACGGACTTACATACAGTTCTTTTTTCATTCCCAAAGTTAAACCATGACAAGGGAAAACCCCAAACTAAGAGAGACAGAAACCAACTAGTTATGCTAATATATTCTTGCCTATGCGAAACTGCCTACGCGACCCATGTTACAGGCGCCTACGCGAAATGTCTACGCAAAACTTCTTCCCCAGCAGAATGCCTACGCAGACATAGAACCAGTTCCCTTTTGATATAAAACCAATCATCTGGAAAAATAAGTAGCTCAGATGTGAGAAGATATGCCAGAAGATATGCCAGTTACAAGGTCAGAAGATATACCAGAATAGATGTGAGAAAGAAGCCACATAGTGGGGATCACTTGAAATAAAGTAATTTGTGTCGTTCTTGTTGTTGTTGCTGCTGCTGCTGCTGCTGTGTGTTGTTGTTGCTGCTGCTGCTGTTTTTTGTTGTCGTTGTTGCTGTTGCTGTTGCTGTTGGTGTTGTTGTTGTTGTTGTTGTTGTTGTTGTTGCTGTTGGTGTTGTTGTTGACGCTGCACATAGTGACAGAGGTGGGAAAGGATACGCTCACTGCGAGGAACAAAAAACAAACAATAGTCAAAAAGCAGAGAGGCAAGAGAAGCAGAAGAAACAGAAACGCAGACAAGTAGGGAGGCAAGAAAAGCCAAGAAGCGGTAAACGCAGAGAAGCAGCAAAAAGACTTTGCTTCGAGTGATCCCCACCATGACATTTATACATTTTGTTACTGGCATATCTTCTGGCATTCAATCTGACATCTTGAGGTTTGGTGGTGCCAACTGCACTCGAGAGTTGGCGAGGACTTGGCGAGCAGCTTGGCGAGGAGAGGAGGAGAAGAGGAGGAGGAGGAATCAACCCTCACCTGGCAGGTGGGGAACGAGAAAAACAGAGAGAAGCGGGAAAAGCGGAAAAGCAGAGAAGCAGAAGAAAAGAAGTAAAGCCTTAGAATCCCAAAAACATATCCTAAAATAAATAGCTCGAAAACATCTTTGCAAGGCGAGGCGCAAGACTGATGGTTTCTAAGCGGCTGCACTGTCCAGCGATGGCTTCCACGGCCGCCCTTACAGCTTCATGACCTGCTTCCTCGTCTCCCAACAGCATCTCGGCTGCTGATTTCAACGGCTGGCTCAAAATCTTCGCCTCATGGAGCGTAGCTTTGATGTAGTTTGGCTTCTGCACAGCAACATATGTAGCGCTGTAAAGCAAGCTCACGCGCTTCAAGGACTTGCAGCACGCTGGGACATCGATGTCGCGAAACCGAAGCACTTCTCCGTCAGGCGGCTCTGGTGCTGAGCGAGGGGCAAACTGTTTGTCCCACTGCGCCCTTTGCCGGTCTGGAAGACTAGGCGATCAGAAGGCACACTAGAATTCAGCAACCCCTCCATTGCTTGGGCCCCACTGCATACTGACAACAACAAGTTGCGGGTTGACCTGTCAGACTGCCAAAATAGGAAGCAGTGGCAACAGATTCTGATTCCGCTGTGCAATCACCATGGCGTTGTACTATCACACATTGAATTGCGTTCAGCATTGCACCTGAAGGCGGAAAATCTAATAGATACGCTGGCTGAGTTTAGCAACCATTTGTTGAAGTCAAGGCAATTCAACTAAATCTTTGGCACGTGGTTCTCCCTGAGCACGCTTGTTTGTTTCCAAAGCTGCTGTGCTGCGTGCTTGCGTCGTACTTACGTAGTGCTCGTGTCACGCTCGCGTCATGTCACGAGGCGCTTGCAAAATGTCCCACGTAGATTTTTCGCGAACTTACGGAGTGGTAGGGAATTACGGGTGGGTCACACCTCCAGTCGCACCGGCTGCGTCAGTTTTCATTCGCGGTTTTCCAAAGCCCATTGGAAACAACAGCTTCTCTTGACATTGATAGGCTTCCAGTTGGCCTTCCAATGTTTTTTGCATTTCCAATGTGCATTTTTTACCTACACCGGGCTTTAGCTTGAATGAAAGAAACCTTCCACCTTCGCAGCTTACGGGCTGGTCGGGAAATTATTGGCGGGTCTAGGCATCTCTTCGGCGAATTAAACAAATTTGAGTCCGGACTTACTGATTCCCTTCAGCCAGAAACCACTTTTACCGAAGCCACCTCTTTGACCCCTTCAACATTGATGATGCGTTCTGTATAAGCAGCCTGGATCCATGAAGGGTTTGCGCATGGACTTGGCGATAAAGGATGCAAAAGTGTGACGAACACAACGCTGAAGTATTTCGATGACCAATTCTGTGAAATTCTTGTCATTGAACAAACATGGCAGAACTTCCAATTTGTTATCGCGTCTTTAAAGCAGCGGTTCTAAAGAATGACAGGGCCCTCTTGTAGTTACTGGAAAGGGTGGACAGGGAACTGTTTTCTTCAGGCCTCGTGTTGCTATAAAGACACGTGTATACATATACATATATAGGTGTATTTTTTGACATGTTTGATTTATGTTTTGTAGTTTTCACTGCAGTTTCTTTTCAAACGTTACACCACTGGCTCCCATGATTCTGCCTGGAAAAACGGATGCCAGTTCCAACCGTGTCTTCTGCAGTGGACTTGTGAAACTAATACACTTTAAAGCGTAAGAAACAAAATGATCCTGTCAATTAGCCAGAAAACTGCAACATGTTTTAACGTAGCGCTACCTTACATCACAACTACGCATGAACAACTGACGACACATTATTTTGTGAGAGTTGGGGTGGGTATTGTTGCTTGAAACAATTTGAATTAGTGTTTCCAAAACAAAGGGCCAAAAATAGGGCGCTGAGCAAAACTCCGCAGAAGACCGCAGCAAAATTCGCCAGACCAAATCAGTTCCAATCAGTTAGGTCAGATTTGTTAGGTCAATAAAAGAAAGTAAAATGAAAAGCTATTGAAATGTTGACATTTGCATATGCCAGTTGCGTAAGTTACTTGCTGAAGAGTGCTGAAGCCACGAAGAAGGAAGCATGTAAGTCAAGATATGTTAGAAAGTCAAGTGAGTCAAGACATGTAAAGTCAAGGCACACAGGTCAAAGAAATGTTAGAAAGTCAAGTGAGTCAAGACATGTAAAGTCAAGGCATGCAAATCACAAAGGTATGCTAGAAAGCCGCTGCCTCTATGAAACGCCCTTCGCCACGTCTTTCGGGAAAAAACAGCATGAGTAGCAAAACAAACAAAGTCATTTGAATTACCCCAATCTGGCGGTTTCAAGGAAAGTTTGGGGTGGGAAGTGGGAAACCACAATTTGTTCCCTTGAAAAGGGGCAATCACGGAACCCACGTGGATTTCTGAATTTGAAAAAACGGCGGGTGTTGAATTTTCAGGCATTTTATCGAGTATCTTCCGCCTGTGCCCGCAAACCCATCTTTACGAACTTCTGTTCAAAGCAAAGTCTGGCAAGAAATTTAGAAAGATACGTTCAGCGGAATTCCGTGCCAAATGAGCTGCCTTTGTCTGGGAAAAATACAAGTTGATCCAATACGTCCACAATCAATCCGTTTAAAAAACGCACTTGCGCCAGTAAATACTCCACCACGGGTGCAGCACAAAAAACTAGACCACACAGTGTGGGGAAAATGAAGCAAACGAGCACCACTAACAGCAGCAATGGTATGAACACCCTGGCGGGCCTTAGATCCAAGGGGCTTTGCGAAGCAGCGCCTCGAAACTATCAAACATGCCGAACCGCAGGCTCGGCACGATGCTCCGACTCGCCAGATCCTTCCATTGGTCCAAAGATTCTCCACAATCGTAGGTCTCCACAATCGTCACAAGGGTGTTCGGCACGACCAAACATTCGCGCTCTGCGGGCATCCTTGGCTGTTGTTTTGGCCCTAGGACTCAGAGAAGAAGGGTCCCAACAGAACATCTGACCAGCCCAGGCAACACCCACATGCAAAAGCTCAAACCAGACAATGGCCGAGACAGCAAATCAAGCCAAGGAGCACGGAATATGCCGATATGTCCATTATCCTGCATCGCTGCTTTCCTTTTGGAGCCATCATTAAAATGTTCCTTCGGCACGGAGCACCGACGCTCCACGACATGTAGGAAGTCTCGACATAAGATGTGTCACGGAGCGTGCCCCCAAACGACTCCATTCCAGAAACTGCCTGGTACCATTTGCTACGGAGTGAACAGACGGGAAAAATGGGTACAATGCCTAGGGCTGCATCAGCCAAACATGCTGATGCCAGAGAAAACGACGCACAGAAGGCTGAGTGAAAGAGACGCAGAGCAACTGGCACTAGTTGTGAGGCTTTGTTTGAACGTGCCTGCGCTCAAGCTCCCCTACCCAGCTTCGCATCCCACCCTGGGTACAATGCCTATAGGGCTGCATCTGGCAGCACCAGCCAAACATGCTGATGCCAGAGAAAACGGGAATCTTTACAAGTGCTTCCAAGGGTTCCTGATACAGGACTCTTGTCAAGTACATTCAGGGGATCCTTAGACAGGGATTTTGCACCAGTGCTTTCAGCTGATCCTGATACAAGGATCTTGCGCAGGTGTTCTCAAAGGATTCTGTTGCAAGGTTTTCATACAAGTGCTTTCAAAGGACCCGGGCACAAGGATCTTGTACAAGTGCTTTTGAACTTGCACATCTACTTTCACTTAGGTGAACTGTTTCCTTCCCCCCTCACACTGTTTGGGGTCTCTTTCCGGTATAATTTTAAGATCATTGGGCCAATGTTGCACCCATGTCGGGTCTAGGTTGGAGTGATATGGGCTGTTTGTTAGGCGGATATCACATCAAGATTTTCCTTGAGTGTCTTTCCGATCCAGTTCTTGTGCACCTACTCACGAGCGCCAGGTCGAAGTTCCACTGTGCATATACGTTGCTCATTGATTAGCCAAGGGTTTGGGAAGCAACTTATCAAAATTGAAAGGTGTAGTTGTGTGTCAGGATCCAGTGAAGGGAAGTATGGTACAATATCCCTGTATCAGGATCCCATGGAACCACTTGTATGAGATCCTTTTGTCAGGATCAGCTGAAAGGGATAGGTTGAAAGCACCTGTGCAAGATCCCTGTAATAGGATCATTGGAAAGCACTGGTACAAGATCCTGTATGAGGATCCCTTGCCAGCACTGTTACAAGATCGCTGTATCAGGAACCCTTCGAAGCACCTGTGCAAGATCTCTGTATGAGGATACCCTGGAAGCACTTGTACAAGAGTCTTGTATCAGGATCCAGTAGAAGCACTCGAGAAAGAGCCCTGGCTGAGGATCCCTGTGTAAGGACCCTTTGAAAGCATTTGTATGCCTGGAAAACATTTGCGAAAATCATTATTTCAGGATCGTTTGATCGTACCTTTGCAGGATCCTTACATCAAGCATACTTGTTTGCACTCCTTATATCAAAATCTCTTGGGAGCATTTGGAATAGAACCCTGTATGAAGAACCTTTGAAAACACCTGTGCAAGATCCCTGTCGCAGGATCTATTGGAAGTACTTGCACGATATCCATGTATCAGGATCTCTTGTAGTAGTGTTCTTGAAAGCACTTATACAAAATCCCTGTATCCCACCCCCACCACAAACAACATCACCAACATCATTACATCACTACACTACCACACTACACCACCACAACACCAAAACACCACTACACCACAACACAACACCAGCATCACAACGCAACACCGCCAACATCACTACAACAGGATCCTTTGAAAGCAAAAATACGATTTTACCTCACGTTTGAACGATCGACTATCACCAAATGCGACATAGGTTACGTGGACGAACTGGAAATGTCACTTATACCACACCTTTGAACGATCGACCATCACCAAATGCGACACGGGCCACGCGGACGAAGTTGAGATGTTAATTTTACCACGCGTTTGAGCGATCGATGTCCAGCAAATGCTGTAGGGGCCACGCGGACGAAATCAAAATTTGCACCGCGCCACAACGAGAACGAGAAAACGACGATGGAAAAACGTCAAAATCGAAACAGTCCTCACGTTTTAGCGACTTTTATGTTGACCTCAACAAAGTATTGCGCCTGCCACGAAAAATCGACCTCAAGTCATTCAAGTCCTGTAAGTGCCATGCGAAATCATCGAAGTTGCAAATCAAAATTCTCGACAGTTTCACGAAACGGAACTTTCAACCCGTTTCAAACGTCGTCCAAGATGAGGATCTACTGTCCCTGCCACGAAAAATGAAAGATTTCGAGTAGCGTTCAAATGCACCACGCCTGCCAACGTTTCGTGAACGTCTACGAAGTGTCCGCGCCTGCCACGCGAATCAAAAAGTGCACGTTCGTACCACACCTGCCACGGGAACCTACGATTCTGAACCACTAAATGTGCTCCAAGTGACACGCCTGCCACGAAAAATGGACATAGCGCAAATTACGACCACATACACAAGGTAAAAGCGGACCGTCCGAAACACCGATCCGCGGGACCACCACTTTGTGCGAGCCTGCGCAGTCGAAACGCACATGGACATCGGACAAGGGAACTTTTGTGCGAGCCTGCGCACGAAAACACCGCACGACAGATCGCGAACCCTGACCGAACCCTGCCTTTCACTTACCGTAAGAACCCCTCAGTGTGGACACACTGTTTGGGGAAATAATGAAACGGCAATAAATATTCCCCTATTTATTCCCCAATTATTTCCCAAATTATTCCCCTAATTATTGTCCTTTTTATTTCCCTATTTATTTCCGTATTTATTTCCCTATCCATTCCACTAATTATTAACCTATTTATGTCCCTATTTATTTCCCTAATTATTTCCCTAATTATTTCCCTATTTATTTCCCTATTTATTTCCCTATTTATTTCCCTAATTTATTTCCCTATTTATTTCCATATTTATTTCCCTATGTATTTCCCTATTTAATTACCTATTTATTTCCCTATTTATTTCCCTATTTATTTCCCGAATTATTTCCATATTTATTTCTTTGTTTATTTCCCTCTTTATTTTCCTATTTATTCACCTATCTATGTCCATATTGATTTCCCTAATTATTTCCCTATTTATTTCCCTGATTATTTACCTTTTTATTTCCCTATTTATTTCCCTATTTATTTCCCTAATTATTTCCCTATTTATTTCCCTATTTATTTCCCTATTTATTTCCCTATTTATTTCCCTATTTATTTCCCTATTTATTTCCCAATTTATTTCCCAATTTATTTCCCAATTTATTTCCCAATTTATTTCCCAATTTATTTCCCAATTTATTTCCCTATTTATTTCCCTAGTTATTTCCCTATTTATTTCCCAATTTATTTCCCTATTTATTTCCCAATTTATTTCCCTATTTATTTCCCTAATTATTTTCCTATTTATTTCCCAATTTATTTCCCTAATTATTTCCCTATTTATTTCCCTATTTATTTCCCAATTTATTTCCCTATTTATGTCCCTATTTATTTCCCTATTTATTTCCCTATTTATTTCCCTAATTATTTCCCTATTTATTTCCCTATTTATTTCCCTATTTATTTCCCTATTTATTTCCCTATTTATTTCCCTATTTATTTCCCTATTTATTTCCTTATTTATTTCCCTATTTATTTCCCTATTTATTTCCCTATTTATTTCCCTATTTATTTCCCCTATTTATTTCCCTATTTATTTCCCTATTTATTCCTATTTATTTCCCTATTTATTCACCTCCCTATTTATTTCCCTATTTATTTCCCTATTTATTTCCCTATTTATTTCCCTATTTATTTCCCTATTTATTTCCCTATTTATTTCCCTATTTATTTCCCTATTATTTCCCTATTTATTTCCCTATTTATTTCCCTATTTATTTCCCTATTATTTCCCTATTTATTTCCCTATTTATTTCCCTATTTATTTCCCTATTTATTTCCCTATTTATTTCCCTATTTATTTTCCTATTTATTTCCCTATTAATTTCCCTATTTATTTCCCGATTTATTTCCCTATTTATTTTCCTATTTATTTCCCTATTTATTTCCCTATTTATTTCCCTATTTATTTCCCTATTTATTTCCCTATTTATTTCCCTATTTATTTCCCTATTTATTTCCCTAGTTATTTCCCTAGTTATTTCCCTATTTATTTCCCTATTTATTTCCCTATTTATTTCCCTATTTATTTCCCTATTTATTTCCCTATTTATTTCCCTATTTATTTCCCTATTTATTTCCCTATTTATTTCCCTATTTATTTCCCTATTTATTTCCCAATTTATTTCCCAATTTATTTCCCAATTTATTTCCCAATTTATTTCCCAATTTATTTCCCAATTTATTTCCCAATTTATTTCCCTATTTATTTCCCTAGTTATTTCCCTATTTATTTCCCAATTTATTTCCCTATTTATTTCCCAATTTATTTCCCTATTTATTTCCCTAATTATTTTCCTATTTATTTCCCAATTTATTTCCCTAATTATTTCCCTATTTATTTCCCTATTTATTTCCCTATTTATTTCCCTATTTATTTCCCTATTTATGTCCCTATTTATTTCCCTATTTATTTCCCTATTTATTTCCCTATTTATTTCCCTATTTATTTTCCTATTTATTTCCCAATTTATTTCCCTATTTATTTCCCTATTTATTTCCCTATTTATGTCCCTATTTATTTCCCTATTTATTTCACTATTTATTTCCCTATTTATTTCCCTAATTATTTCCCTAATTATTTCCCTATTTATTTCCCTATTTATTTCCCTATTTATTTCCCTTAATTATTTCCCTAATTATATCCCTATTTATTTCCCTATTTATTTCCGCATTTATTTCCATATTTATTCCACTGATTATTAACCTAATTATTTCCTTAATTATTTCCCTATCTATTTCCCAAATCATTTCCCTATTTATTTCCCTAATTATTTCCCTATTTATTTCCCTAATTATTTCCCTATTTATTTCCCTATTTATTTCCCTAATTATTTCCCTAACTATTTCCCTAATTATTTCCCTAATTATTCCCCTATTTATTTCCCTAATTATTTCCCTAATTATTTCCCTATTTATTCACCTATCTATGTCCAAATTGATTTCCCTATTTATTTCCCTATTTATTTCCCTATTTATTTCCCTATTTATTTCCCTATTTATTTCCCTAACTATTTCCCTAATTATTTCCCTAATTATTTCCCTATTTATTTCCCTATTTATTTCCCTATTTATTTCCCTATTTATTTCCCTATTTATTTCCCTAATTATTTCCAAAAAAATTTCCCTATTTATTTCCCTATTTATTTCCCAATTTATTTCCCAATTTATTTCCCAATTTATTTCCCAATTTATTTCCCAATTTATTTCCCTATTTATTTCCCTAGTTATTTCCCTATTTATTTCCCAATTTATTTCCCTATTTATTTCCCTATTTATTTCCCTATTTATTTCCCTAATTATTTTCCAATTTATTTCCCAATTTATTTCCCTATTTATTTCCCTATTTATTTCCCTATTTATTTCCCTATTTATTTCCCTATTTATTTCCCTATTTATTTCACTATTTATTTCCCTATTTATTTCTCTATTTATTTCCCTATATTTATTTCCCTATATTTATTTCCCTATTTATTTCCCTAATTATTTTCCTATTTATTTCCCTAATTATTTCCCTATTTATTTGCCTAATTATTTCCCTATTTATTTCCCTAATTATTTCTTTATTTATTTCCCTTAATTATTTCCCTAATTATTCCCCTATTCATTTCCCAATTTATTTCCCTAATTATTTCCCTATTTATTTCCCTAATTATTTACGTAATTATTTCCGCATTAAATTCCATATTTATTCCACTGATTATTAACCTAATTATTTCCCTAATTATTTCCCTATTTATTTCCCTAATTATTTCCCTAACTATTTCCTTAATTATTCCCCTATTTATTTCCTTAGCTATTCCCCTATTTATTCCCCTAATTATTTCCAAAAAAATTTCCCTATTTATTTCCCTAACTATTTCCCTAACTATTTCCCTAATTATTTCCCTATTTATTTCCCTATTTATTTCCCTATTTATTTCCCTATTTATTTCCCTATTTATTTCCCTATTTATTCACCTATCTATGTCCATATTGATTTCCCATATTGATTTCCCTAATTATTTCCATATTTATTTCCCTAATTATTTCCCTAATTATTTCCCTAATTATTTCCCTAATTATTTCCGTATTTATTTCCCTAGTTATTTCCCTATTTATTTCCCTAATTATTTCCCTATTTATTTCCCTATTTATTTCCCTATTTATTTCCCTATTTATTTCCCTATTTATTTCCCTATTTATTTCCCTATTTATTCCCCTATTTATTTCCCTATTTATTCCCCTATTTATTCCCCTATTTATTTCCCTATTTATTTCCCTATTTACTCCCCTATTTATTCCCCTATTTATTCCCATATTAATTTCCTCATTTATTTCCCTATTTATTTCCCTATTTATTTCCCTATTTATTCCCCTATTTATTTCCCTATTTATTTCCCTATTTATTTCCCTATTTATTTCCCGATTTATTTCCCGATTTATTTCCCGTATTTATTTCCCTATTTATTTCCCTATTTTTCTCCTATTTATTTCCCTATTTTTTTTTCCATTTATTTCCCTATTTATTTCCCTATTTATTTCCCTATTTATTTCCCTATTTATTTCCCTATTTATTTCCCTATTTATTTCCCTATTTATTTCCCTATTTATTTCCCTATTTATTTCCCTATTTATTTCCCTATTTATTTCCCTATTTATTTCCCTATTTTTTCCCTATTTATTTCCCTATTTATTTCCCTATTTATTTCCCTATTTTTTCCCTATTTATTTCCGTATTTATTTCCTTTTTTTTTCCCAATGGATTTCCCTATTTATTTCCCTATTTATTGCCCTATTTATTTCCCTATTTATTTCCCTATTTTGTTCCCTATTTTTTTCCTTATTTTTTTCCCTATTTATTTCCCTATTTTTTTTCCCTATTTATTTCCCTATTTTTTTTCCCTATTATTTCCCCATTTATTGCCCTATTTATTTCCCTATTTTTTGGCCTATTTATTTCCTTATTTATTTCCCCTATTTATTTCCCTATTTTTTTCCCTATTTATTTCCCCATTTATTGCCCTATTTATTTCCCTATTTATTTCCCTATTGATTTCCCTATTTATTTCCCTATTTTTTGGCCTATTTATTTCCTTATTTATTTCCCCTATTTATTTCCCTATTTTTTTCCCTATTTATTTCCCTATTTATTTCCCTATTTATTTCCTTTTTTTTTCCCCTATTTATTTCCCTATTTATTTCCCTAGTTATTTCCCTAGTGATTTCCCTAGTGATTTCCCTATTTATTTCCCTATTTATTTCCCTATTTATTTCCCTATTTATTTCCCTATTTATTTCCCTATTGTTTTCCCTATTTATTTCCCTATTTATTTCCCTATTTATTTCCCTATTTTTTCCCTATTTATTTCCGTATTTATTTCCTTTTTTTTTCCCAATGGATTTCCCTATTTATTTCCCTATTTATTGCCCTATTTATTTCCCTATTTATTTCCCTATTTTGTTCCCTATTTTTTTCCTTATTTTTTTCCCTATTTATTTCCCTATTTTTTTTCCCTATTTATTTCCCTATTTTTTTTCCCTATTTATTTCCCCATTTATTGCCCTATTTATTTCCCTATTTTTTGGCCTATTTATTTCCTTATTTATTTCCCCTATTTATTTCCCTATTTTTTTCCCTATTTATTTCCCCATTTATTGCCCTATTTATTTCCCTATTTATTTCCCTATTGATTTCCCTATTTATTTCCCTATTTTTTGGCCTATTTATTTCCTTATTTATTTCCCCTATTTATTTCCCTATTTTTTTCCCTATTTATTTCCCTATTTATTTCCCTATTTATTTCCTTTTTTTTTCCCCTATTTATTTCCCTATTTATTTCCCTAGTTATTTCCCTAGTGATTTCCCTAGTGATTTCCCTATTTATTTCCCTATTTATTCCCTATTGATTTCCCTATTCATTTCCCTATTGATTTCCCTATTTATTTCCCTATTTATTTCCCTATTTATTTCCCTATTTATTTCCCTATTTATTTCCCTATTTATTTCCCTATTTATTTCCCTATTCTTTCCCCTATTTATTGCCCTATTTATTTCCCTATTGTTTTCTCATTTATTTCCCGATTTTTTTCCCTATTTATTTCCCTATTTTTTTCCCTATTTATTTCCCCATTCATTGCCCTATTTATTTCCCTATTTATTTCCCTATTTATTTCCCTATTGATTTCCCTATTTATTTCCCTATTTATTTCCCTATTTATTCCCCTATTTTTTTCCCTATTTATTCCCCTATTTATTTCCCTATTTATTTCCCTATTTATTTCCTGATTTTTTTCCCTATTTATTTCCCTATTTATTTCCCTATTTTTATCCCAATGGATTTCCCTATTTATTTCCCTATTTAGTGCCCTATGTATTTCCCTATTTATTTCCCTATTTATTTCCCTAGTTATTTCCCTATTTGGTTCCCTATTTATTTCCCTATTTATTTCCCTATTTATTTCCCTATTTTTATCCCAATGGATTTCCCTATTTTTTTCCCTATTTTTCCCCTATTCATTTCCCTATTTATTTCCCTATTTATTTCCCTATTTATTTCCCTATTCATTTCCCTATTTATTTCCCTATTTATTTCCGTATTTATTCCCCTATTTATTTCCCTATTCTATTCCCTATTTATTTCCCGTTTTTTCCACTATTTATTTCCCTATTTATTTCCCTATTTATTTCCCTATTTTTTTCTTATTGTTTTCCCTATTTTTCCCCTATTCATTTCCCTATTTATTTCCCTATTTTTTTCCCTATTTATTTCCCTATTTATTTCCCTATTTATTTCCCTAGTTATTTCCCTAGTTATTTCCCTAGTGATTTCCCTATTTATTTCCCTATTTATTTCCCTATTTATTTCCCTATTTATTTCCCTATTTATTCCCTATTTATTTCCCTATTTATTTCCCTATTTATTTCCCTATTTATTTCCCTATTTATTTCCCTATTTATTTCCCTATTTATTTCCCTATTTATTTCTGCGAATCGGGGATTGTTTGCCCGATTATGTCCTGGTATTTGGGTTTGAAGTGATTGCTTCGGTGATGACGTTACACGGGCATCAGCTTCCGCATTGCTGTTCTTTACTCCAGTGCTGCAGTGGGTCTTGAGCCAAAGAGGCCATTTTGAAGTGCGCCTTTGGTACTGGATCCTAGAGTGTCTAATTATGATAATATACAACAGTCCGTAGCCTACACTCTATTCTCACCCCCCACGCATGGCCAACTTTGTCGGCCACGCGCAAAGGAGTGTCCTTTAAATTGATCCACTACCCTCGCAGCTGTTCATTTATTGAATTATGGAGAGCTAAAGTCCGTTCAGAACTTTACATCTACATGGCGGCTTGCTACGATCTCTACCAAAAGATAAAAGGTTCTGTTCACGTGCACGTAGACACGACGTAGTCGGTGTCTAGCATTGAGGTTCATCCGATGTGGCGTAGCCAGCATGGAATCCCACTCAAGCATGTGAATTAAAGAAATCAAAACACAAAGTTGACTATGGAACTAGAAGTTTACCTTCCCGTTCCTTCGTCGGTTGAGATGTAGACCGCTGTAGAAACTCAGCGTCTCGTGTAATGATGTTCAAAAAATGTGTGGTTCTAAATTAGTCGGCTCAGAGTCCTCTCAGAAATCATTCGAAATGAAATAGAGGTAAATCTCGAGCAATGATTGCACCCTCGCATCGCCAGGTTCAATCAGGACCTATGCAGAGGTCATATCGATTCATCATCTATATCCCCATCCATAGTATCCCTGTTGGTTCCAGTCGCCACCACGATGTGAATAAGATCTTCCACCTTTTCCTTTGTCTTTTCCACCCTTTTGTGGCGGGGTTACTGGAGCTTGTTTTGGCGGAGGAGCGGTTTCAACTGTTCTCCAAGTTGCTGACGATGATGCTTTCGCTTTTGACACCCTGCCCAGTGCTGTTGCCGCTTTCGGGGCTGCTTTCGTTTTGCCAGCGGCTTGGTTAGCACGTTCACGATCAGCAGGAGTTGGGGTATCAGTGATCGCAAGTATGTGGGCGTCAGACATGTGGATGCCCCATCTTGGTCGTTGATCGTCCCGTTGTTTGATGTGGTTGTAGTCATCGATCGCATCATATAGCTTCTGGAGTAGAGGTCGTGGTAATTGTCGGCCATTTTGAAGAATCAGGTGTAAAAGTGATATTCTTCGAAGCGCGGGACGAAGAGCACACACAATGTCAACTGGGTTCAGTGTGATTGTGTCTTGAAAGTCGACGTTCCTGAAGAAATAAACTGCATTCACCCTGTATGCACCTGCAATGATCCTTCTTACCATGACGTCTTGTCGGTCAAGGGCGTCGCGGGCCGCTGTGGTCTTTCTCATCTCATCCATCGTTGTGTCACGTTTCGACAGCTTCTCCATCTCCTCTTCAAAGAAGATATTTTGTAAGTCATCATACGTGTAGCCACATTCAAGGGTGTATATGAGAAGTCTTTTGAGTACCACTGCCCCATAGTATGCATTGACGAATCCCTCTTCTCCGATGTCGTCCTTTTGATTTGGTCGGCCGATCTCTTTGTAGAGCTCTTTCATCTGTTGTGCAGTTGGTTCAATGAGTTCACCATTCTCATCCTCGCCTAGGTAAGGCACTCTTGAGTCCAGGTCCATCCTGAATTTCTGGTTCTGTTGAAAGTGTTTCCATGCCGTCTCGATGTCTCCACAGAAGTTCCGTTGGAATAGTCTGTAGATCCTGACGATATGTAATCCAATCTGCAACAGGAGGATCTTGATGAGCTCCGGCTGAGCATCTCCAATTGTGCAAGGCTCGATTGGTAGGACCTTTGATCCAAACTCAATCCGCTTCATCCACTTGGGGTACTCAATCACTGCATCCCGAGCTTCTCCAACCTCATATTCTTCAATGTTGATCTCATCGACCGCTATTTCTTCATCATCATTTTCATCGGTCGGTTTTCCTGCCTGGTTGAGAAACTTGTCGACCTCATCTTGTTCTCTGAAGTCTCTTTTCTCATCATTGATGTCGCCTTTCTTCGAGGCTTGGTCATCATCTCCCTCTTCTGGTTGAGGTTCTTGTTCTGGACTCTTCATGTTGATGTCATCATCATCTGGCATCATCTCGTCGCCATCACCATCACCTGTTAAATCGATCTTTACCTCCTCCCATGCCTTCTTGACATGGTCTTTGAGATCTTCTTCTCGATGATGTGATTCGGCACTTGGTACTGTAGCCACGGTGATCTTGATTCGTTTCCTCCATCCGTGACTTACCAAAAATCCTTTGCACATCACGCAAATCGATAGTGGTGCAGGGGTCTCCATCAGACATGCGGGGCATAGTCGATGGTCCTCCTTGCTGGGATGATGAGTGACTGCTAACAATGATATTGCATCATTCCAATCCGGATGTCCAGGGAACAATCTGTGAGCATGACTGAAGTGACCGGTCTTGATATCGACAAGCTTTCGAAGTTCGTTCAGATCGGGTGATGATTCATCAGGCACAATGTTCCCAATGAGTTTGTCAAATCGTTTAATGGTGGCCACCCTCCTTGCTCCTTGTACAGAAAGCACGAGTTGATCTTTCCCCTTCGTGATCATAAGACGGTAGTAGTCCTTTTCCTTGCAATCGTAGTACCAAACTGCATCGAATGATTCGAATGGAATTGTTTCTTGGACCAAAATGTGTCCGTCTGCTGACAATCGAGGGGAGAACTTGGCAAGGGAATCGTACGTGATGTAGATGTAGACAAGATCAGTTTGTTCGATCTTCCTGAATCTCAGCACCGACTGACTTCGTACGTCCCACGGTGCGAATGGCACGAAGAACGTGTTGATGCGGTCGCCTCCTCCTCCGGGACGTAGTCCTTCTCTGAAGATTTGAGCGATGTTGTCAAAAGTGGTGCAATGAAATCCTCCTCCAAGAGTGTATCCGACTCCAGGGTTCATCTGATAGGAAGTCTTCTTGTCTTCAATGTGCACACCGCCTTGAACTCTTGAATGCGCCATAGGGGCACGGATTGCCACCGGCCATAGCCAAATCTCTCGATCTGCTGTTCCGATCTCCAATCTCAGTGTTTGTCGTTCAAGTCTCGAGGTCAATTCGTCATTGAAGTTGTTCATGATGTGTTCCAACTCACCTTTCGTGACTTTGAGTCCTAGCACTTGAGCTCGGATCCTTTTCGTCTGCTTGTACTCAGTGAAGATCACTCTCTGGAAATTGTTCCACCTCTCAACAAGTATTGGGTAGTTGACGCGGGTCGTTCCAGCCAATGTATGTTGGTCTCTCCAAATGTTGTCATACTTCAAGATCGATTCGACATTGACCCAACCTGCTTCATCGCATGGTAGTCCACGGTGGTTTCGATTGTCTTTGACGCAACCCACGGAGTGGCGTAGCGCTGCATTGAATCTCTTCGACAATTCGACTATCCATTGCGGATTGTCCCACTTGTCGCCCATCCACTCATTCTCGCCATATCGATGCACCTTACACCAGCCCATTCCAAGATATTCTTCTCCATTGATGCGAGCAAGTTGAAGTGTACCAATGTTGTGGCCATGTGTGAATGGTTGGATGTACTTGAAGTTCCAGTTGCCTCCACGTTGTTTCCTTTCTTCAGTAAGCCATTTCACATATGCATCATGATCTTTGGGGTTCCAAGCATTCAGCTCTTCAATGGTCGGCAAAACAGGTGGGGATTCCTCAGCCGCACGTTCAATCAGCATATCAAGCTCGTGACGATTCTTCACACCTCGGCTAATTGGGTTGACTTCGACGCCATTCACTAAGTACTGTCCTCCTTCTTCACGATCACCAATGTCGTACATATAGGCTGACTGACTGTAGAAGCATTTGGTCACTTCTTCTTTCTCAGTGAATCTGGTTCTTCCCCAACGTTTTCCTCGTGGCATGACGTTCTTTGGGAGCTTGTCTTTTCTGCCTCTTGTCGCGGCATTGGATCTCTCCGAAGATGATGGGGATTTGGACTTCTGATCCATGATCAACCTCATGCGCCATAGGGTGTCCCTCATTTTCTCATCATCTGGTGTGGTACATTCATCAATGTCATGCATTCCACCACAAATGAGACAATACTGAACACTCGATGCATCTGCAATCAGCTTCTCAAATCGATCACGGATGTCCCGCACCTCAGTTCGGCGTTTCTTCGCCTCCGAAGGTTGGCCCCCCATGTCCTCTTCCTCCTCCTCAATCTCGATGTCACCGGCTCCGGCATCGGTTTCTCCTGAAGTTTGTTCTGCTCGAGTGCCCCGCGCCGTAGGCGTCGTGGTCTCGTCTTCAGGTTCGCCAACTTCATCTTCCTCCTCATCGCTTGAAGAGACCTCAATCATTTCAGGATGGTCGTCGTAGTTGGCTTCCGGGAGCACCGGCATTATGGTGATCTTCTTCTGCATGAGTAGTTCGAAGATTCCCGCTTCTCTCAAGATTGTAATCACCATGTTGTTCTCGACCGGCGGAATGTACGCTTTCCTGGATCGGTTCCGCTTTGTGTTGATGGTGTCGGTAGGTCGACATGAACTGCTGAATAGCCAAAATGACTCTTCCAATCCTGCGAGGCAACTGTCAAGGTTTGCCCCCCATCCAGCAAACATAGTAGGAAATTGAATACCCAGGTCAAGCATTCCAAGCCAGAATTCGAAAATGTCGCCGACATACTCAGCTGTGGTGTTTGGATTGATCATCGATGTGATCTCCTCCTTGGTCAGCACTGTCTTCATGTAGTCATGATAAGCGACGTTTCCACCATCCCAAAGCAGTCTGTAAAACCATCGCATTCGGTGCATTCCGCCTCCGCAATCCTCTGTTCGAGTTTCACGTTGTACAGTGAATTGGGGTAACAGGTCTCGTCTGCATTTCCCTTTCACCATGTAGGCGGGCATTCGGATAGCACCTCGATGTGATACCTGTTTGAGTACATCGCTTGTCGTCCTGTAACCTGAAAGCATTGCAAGTGTCGCAGTGACCAGGAATCCACGGAGGTCCTTCTCGGCTTCCATTTCTCTCCAGTCAACGCACTCATTGTAGATGTTGAGCAATCTTGCAGCTACTCTTGCATCCTGTGAAAATTCATCCATCCCAATTTCTTCAGTACCGTAGACTGCCGCTCTCGTCCAGTTGCTTGCGCAATTCAGACATCTTGTGCGGTTCTCAGTGCAGGTGTTCAATCTCAAATCATTTTTGTGAAATCCTTTGCACACTTCGCACATCAGTTCGGAATCTTCGGTCACCTCGACCCAATGCTCATCCACATCTGTCAGGGGCTCCGGGGTGAATACTCCTCGTCGGATGTCTGACCATGCTCTCCTCTGGACTGCATCCTTCATATGCTTCATTCCTCCAATGATGTTTGCTGATCCAGCTTGAGCACCAGTAACCTCTCCAGCACGAATGCTAGGAATAATTCGTGGATGTTCTGTGCATCGTTTGATGGTTTCAATGTCAAATCCGGTGTTCTTCACATGGACGCATTCTTCATTCAGGTCATGGACTGTATCATGATCCATTGCACAATGTAAGAAGACCTTCTGTCGCATCAGTGACTTTTCAAGCATAGCCCAAATGACTTCCTTGCCTTCACCTTCTTTCCAATAAAAAGGCTCACGTCCACAAGCATATATCTGTTTCCAGAATCTTTCATTGGTGGAGTGAATAATGCCCTTTTCCTTCAAGATTCTTGCAAGCTCCTCGGCCATGGATACAATCGAAGATTGGGACCCAAGAAACCGGGCATCTCTCAGAATGTTGACGAAAATTGGAAGATGTGCTGCTTGGCTGATCTCAGTGATGATCTCCGCCAATTTGGCGATGAAGTCTGCATTTGGCATCAGTATGCGGGTTTGTCCTCTGAAAAGTGCTGCGAAAGAGATCCAAATATGAACAGTGGCACTTGAGAACGCGTTGGCGTTGGATCGTAGGAATGTCAATGCATTTGTTGCCAGTTTCAAGAAGTCCTCGGGTTTCTCCAGAGATTCATAGGGAAGTTGGTACACCTTGATGGACGAAAGACCCATGTTGTCGAGCCCAGCCTCGATGTCATTGACGATTCTTGAGCTAGATCTCGTTTGGTAAGTCAAATCCGTCAAGATGAGAGCTTTGTTGTTTCTCACTTGTCCTCCCAATTCATCCCATTTGTCTAACCAAGGATCCCCGATGATGAACTGTCCAATCTTGTTTCCCAACTTCTTGAGCTTGGCTCGAATCTCGCCCTCCACCGTATCTTCAATGCCCAGTGTCAACATAGCTAGGACCTCCGTCACAGGATATCCTTTGCACCTGACAAACTCTGTGGTCGTGATGATGTAGTGATAGAGCTTCAGCCATTCGTAGTCATTCTCATTGATCATGTGGGAATCAAGTTGACCTTCTGTCAGCATGTTGAAAGACAGGGCAGCATGAAATGTCAATCTTCTCAAATACTGTTTCCAGATCAAATTGGATCCATACTTGTGAGTAGTGTGAGGACCCTCTACGATGGAGAGCACAAAAATCCTTGCCGGATCGCAGGAATGCAATTCGCTGTTCCTCACGAGCATAGTCTTCGGCAGCATGGAGACGCACTTCCACGGTTGAAGGTTTCTTCCTCTTCATCCAGTCTTCAGTTGGAATCCAATTCTCATCTCTTTCTGGTTCAGTACGACCTTGAGATGTCGCTCCAGGTCCAGATCGGAAAGCTGCATGGGTCGACGAAGATGAGGCTCCGTCAGTCGATGATCTTGGCATCTTCTTCGGTTGAATGTTCGAACTTTGTGATTGTTGCGATGCCTTTGGTTGTGATCCCTCCGTAGGAGCGGATGTACTCTGGGCGTTAGGTCCAGTTGAAGTGTCATCATTCACCCATGAAGGCTCCTCATTGTTCCAGAAGTCAACTTCGTCGGGTCTTCTTCCATCTTTGAAGTTCAGGGGGATATCCCAGTTGTCGAAATTGTGCATGTTGCCACCTGTTCCAGTTTGAGTATCGGTCAATGATGTTGTAAAATCTTTGAGGGAACTATGGCAAGCATGACGTCTTTCTTTCTCGGTATATCTGGCCCCTTCATCGGCAATCGAGACATTGTATCCATGCCCAATCAGGATTCCCAGGGGAATGTCAAAGACCTTGAGGATCGAGAACTGTAGTTCGGACAGTTCTGCTACTCTCGGCAAATTTCCATCTCCTCGGGCGCTGGTCTTGTGTCTCTCAAGGGTTGTGCCGAGGGCTAACAAACACAAGAAATGGTTCTGGGCTGCACTCCTCCCTTTCGGTTGGTTGGTTTCGAAAGCAACCACATCCTTCATCACATCCTGCAAGATGATCTGATCTGATGGGTTCTGCTCATTGTGATACCTCAATGCATGTCCTAGGTGCCTCATCTGGATTTCAATCATGTGCTTCATTGCCTTCAAATAGCTATCATTGTCAGATGGAGACTTCGGATTCACCTTGGTCAACTCGTCCATGACTTTGAAGTACTCGGCTGTCCTTGTCACAGCTAACCATGATGTGGCACTCGGATCTGTGTTGAATGATGGTGTTCCTCGATAAATTTGTTTCATGCTTCGGATCTTCGCCTCAGTTTCGGCTGCAGTGGCTTGATCATCAAAAGGTTCGGGAAAGTGTCCTTTGGACAATACGATCCAGAGCTCATCAAGTCTGTCATAGATCTCTTTGTCCATGAAGCGTCCCACAGTTGCATCATCATATGGGCATCTGCTTGCAAAGACCTTCACGAATCTCGACCCTTTTGACAAAAACTCCCATCCTGAACATCCCTTCTCGATGTCCTGCGCTCTCTGCAACAACTTGTAGGCTACCTCCAGAGCTTGTGCAGTGGCTTCACTGGTGTGTCTGGAGTTCGCAAAGTATGCTGAGTAGACAACTGCAGGCGGCATACCAAACCTAATCCATTGGTTGGCTGTTTCCTCATCTAAGATCAGTCGAAAGTTCGAACCTCGGGTGTCTCGGAATGGTGATGGAGTCTTGGCTGCAATGGATCCTTCGGACAATCCCTTCAGCACTCGTAATGCAACGGTAATTCGGCTTCCAGCGAATTGTCCTACCGAGTTCAGATCATGGGTTTCGGCCATCACGCTTTGTACAGAATAAAGTCGCACGGACCGTAGGTCTCGTGACAACTGTTCGAACAGCGGAAATAGTTGTACGAACCGTAGGTCTCGTAACAACCAGTCGGAGTCGAATTCAGAAAGCGGTTGACACGAAGATGAAAAGTGCCACGAAGAATGAACCGAAGTTGATGTCAATCTCGAAAAGCACCAGTGCAGTAGCGATCGCTCGAACGAAAGGTCAATGGCGTCGAGCTCTCGAATAGCACAAACGGATGTTGTCACCGACTTGATTGGGTGACTGCGGACATTCTCTGAATCACGAGACATTTCAGCTTTCAGTTGTTCATCACATGCAAGCGGCTTCCAACGTTTCATCACTCTGACGTTCACAAATGGACTATTCCTGATTACATGATCGTTAATTCCATTCATGATTATCTTGGCTATCCACTTAGTGTAAACTTGAGTCATGCGAGTTTCCCTGCCGGCACACTCAGCATGGTCATGACGGCGATCACATCTTCTATGAAGCTTTGGAAAAGACACCCCCCATGTGACAATCTTCCATGGTTTCTTGATTGGTTTGGGAGTCTCTTGGA
Source organism: Cladocopium goreaui (assembly GCA_947184155.2). Classification (NCBI taxonomy): domain Eukaryota; class Dinophyceae; order Suessiales; family Symbiodiniaceae; genus Cladocopium; species Cladocopium goreaui. Next base: position 56,477 of record CAMXCT020003519.1, read on the forward strand.
ATTGTGATTTCAAGCCATACATGCATCCATCAAACTTGTGCTCATGAGATACGGTTCCTTCCACAAGGTCAGTCATTCTACGGTCCTTCCAATAGTCACAACCTCTAGGCAACTCAAGCAAGGCTGGTGATCCCATGTTTATAAGTTCACTTAGCACTGATGCAAACACTTCCCACATCGCCCAGAAGATCTGCTTCTTTGCTTCGATGAGTTGTGTCGTTGCTTCGCTCACCCATCGGTTGATTCGGTTCCATGGTGAACCTCCTGTACATGGACCTGCAAAGAACACTGAATCAAGTTTGGTCCGAAGGCATCGCCTTGCTTTGCTGATTCCGTACGGAGAGGGCATGTCGTCATCTTCAGTGATAGGCACGACATGAAACTTCACTTCGTCCTTCATTTTGTTTTGCAAGAACGTAAACCAGTTTCTCTCTTCCGAGCATAACAAGACGAAGCATGGGACTGCTTGAGGAACTTCGATCAAATTGATTGCAAGGGAAAACTTCGCGTACTTTGATGTCATCAAGTCACAAGGTGATTTGGAAAATTGAAATTCCAAAGTTCTGTTTTTCTTTTCTCTCCAAAGGATTACCGACACTTTGGGATGGTCAACCTCATGTTTGCCTACTTCAATGTGATATTGATAGGGGACAAAAACATCAGTGATGGGAATAGTCTTCACGTCATTGCAATTGGTGCATAGCGTGATTACTCCCTGACTCACTTTACAGTTCTTACCTCCATCAATCACTTCAGCATTGGCGAGCACCTTGAATGTCGATTTTCCAATCCAAAATTCATTCAACTTGTTTGTTGATTCATGATTGTCGCCCTTGAATCTCCATATGTCTTTGATCACTCGAGTATTAGTTTTGAACTTTTGTTCGGTTTCCCTCTCATCACATATGATCCTAGGGTCACAAGGACAGTCTTCGCAATCCTGTGGTACAAAGTTTTGCCTTCTTGGCGTTTTGTGAATTCGGATCAATGTCTCTTTCCCATCCCACTGCCAATGGTCTTCATTTTTCTTACCTAACACTTGGGATTTTCGGGTGGATTTTACAAACGGAATGTTATCATTGATGTCCAATTCCGGATGCGTATGACATAGGCCAGGTGTTGAGGTGGACTGTGGGTGCCCCTTTCCTTCACTGTGCGAATGCCATCCTTCACCCTCACTCCCCCCATGAACAAGGCGCATAAGCGTATTGATCACACGTGTGGCTGGCTGAAGGCACTGGTGAATGGATTTCGGGTGTTGAGACGGTGATGTCTGTGCATCTAAAAACAGGGCATCAACCGAGAACATCAGCATTGGTGAATCGGTCAGATGCTGTACACGGTCATGTGGTTTTGACACACACGAGTCACGTAGTGAGCTCGAGTGGGCAGGCGGGGCATGCACGTGCTTTGACGACATCACCCGGTGGGTTGAGGTCGTTGAAACGGATTGTGAAACAGTGTCCGGGATCAACGGCTGCTTGTTGGGCGAATGGTACTGAAAACACGCTCGTTCAACCCACTTATCAAATCTGATAGCCTGCTCTGGTGGAGATGCACGGTGTTCGACCTTTGTCCACGCACCATTTAGAAGAACCCATGTGGATCTTAATACATCTGGCGGCACAATCAAGCCGGGTGGCTTGGGACGGTAAAACACCGGTTGCTTGACGACAAAAATGGGATCCATACCTGGCAAGTATTGTAGCTTCTCTTTGCTAGTCAAACCCTTCCTATACACTTCTTTTGGTAAAATAGGGGTTTCCGTGTATGGCAAGTTTGGGATGTCCTCAGTTTTGGATTGGAAAACTTGGCGAGTAGTCATATCGACATCGGTGCTAGGCTGCAACATGTCTAATACTTCTTTGCTCTGCAAGTCCTGAGGCTCCAACAAATTGATTAGCATACAAGCTTTCTTCCATGCCATGGGATTCTTGAACCCTTTAGTATGGATATCGGCTGCCATTTTGGCTGTAATTTCATAGATCAATACAAAATGATCTTTTTGGAAATGTTCATGCATGGAGGCAATGGAAATGCCATGTGTGCGCTCCAAATGACGCATGGTTGGATTCCGTCCTGATCTGACAACACCAATCATACCTTGATTATCGTCATGAAACAGGAGTTGAGGAAAAACTTTGGCTAAGACTTTCCACAGACTTAGTGCGGGGATTCCTAGAGTCCTAAGTGCAGTATCTGCAGCCACAATTTCAGCTTCGGGGGTTGAATGACTAACACACCCTTGTCGCTTACTTCCACCAGCAAGTGGGAATCTTGTGAACTTACCTTGGACTTGTAAGTGCGATCCTGAAGTTGACCTCAAGGATTGGGCACATCCAGCGAAATCCGCATCTGCAAATAGTCCTAATGATAAATCTTCAATTTTGTCTCCGACCCATCCTATCATTTTGAGGGACAATGTGGAATTAACATAACACATTAGGTGATGAAGACGGGCGTCATCATCCTTTGTCCATTTAGTCACATTGCGTGCTAATGCATTGATGGATCTCAACAGGTCAAACCGCGCAATGCGGGCTGCATAAAGCAGCTTCATAAGCACACTAGCTGCATGCGGAGCTAGATTCCCACGGCTTAGCGTCTCACTGTCTTGGCCAGGACGTGAGTTGCCAGTCTCGGAGAGAGCAGGCATATCTGGATCGAAGGAATGTGCACACCAAGGACACTCAACTTTGCGTTTTCCATCGGAAGGAGCTCGATACGGGCTGCTTTTCGTTTCCTCTGGAAGGCTTGGAGTTGATACCTTTTTCAATTTTGTGTCCTTACCAATGATGTCAAGATACTTTTCCACCGATAACTTTAACAATCCTTCCATGTTATAAGTTATGGTCTTGACTTTCTTACCATTATGCAATTGGGTCTCACCTTGGGATAAAACACATCCTAAGTAAAGTCCCAAGTCGGTTTCGGGTTCAATGCGCAGAACAGTGCGCAGCATTTCCCAACCTTTGGCCAGATTTTCGGAGGGCCCAGCAAGCTTAAGGTCATCCACATAGATTACCAACAGCAATTTGAGCTCATCATGAAAATACATAGAAGGCCATTCCTCACCAATGGGCTTAAAACCAATTTCTTGAACTTTCTTGTCACAATGTTGTTCCCACATCGTGCCTGAATCAGGGTGTCCATACAGGGCTTTGTCGAGTCTTACGACAGGGCGACGAAACTTCCAATACTGTATCTCCGGAGGCCATGCATCAGTGGGTAACTCCACCCAACACAAAGGTCCCTTCAACTTAGCCTGGATGTAAGCCTGAATCGCATCTGCCAACTTGACGGAGTGCCCAGGAAGACATCCGTAAAAATCTGCCCATCGTGAGGCTTCGAAGGAAGCAGGGGAATTTCCCAAGTCTTGGAAGAATGCTGCCTCCCAATGCTGATTCTTCACCTGATTTCCTAGCAGAACGCCTCTTCCCTTGAATTTTCGTCCAGGATTGTCTTCTGACAGCTGGTAATTCTTTTCCACGCATATGCCATGGACCCTGGCCATATGTACTTCCCTTTTGTTCTTCTTGGCCTCTGCAACAACATCGTCGTATTCACGAACCATTGTAAAGTCGAATACTTCTTGATCACGAAGGCCTTTCCACTCCTTGAGCATTGCCTCTTTGGCCTTTGGGTTAGACTCAATCTCAGCTCTGCCCACAGGTCGTGAAACCATCGCGTTGAAAAGTTTGCTTCCAAGACCTCCTGATGGAATCTTGGTTCGGTGACTTTGATTTGATGCAGAAGTGCACGGCATAGTTGGGAAAGGGATGTATTCATCATCATCAGTGGCTATGTTCTTCACGTTCTTGACGTTGACACATTTGCCATTTTTGATCATTGTCGACTCTCCTGGCGTAGCCATGGAAAACCTCGAAATCTCACCTGACAATGTGTTCCAAACTTCACCACTCCATGATGCTTTTGGGCCACGTCCTTTCTCGACCTCCGACCATTCATCCCATTCAGTGAGATATTCCTCGTCGTCCGGGACGTCAGTAGAAGCATCGGAACATGGACTAGCATCAGCATTCCTCTTCACTTTTCGACAATCAATGTATCGTCTTCCATGTGCATCGTCATCATCGACTATGTCGTATAGATCAAGATACGTACTTGTACATGTGATAGGTAAGGTAACTTTGTTCTTCACAACTTCACCAACACCTGCATCGGATTTCTTTGACTTTGAATGAGAGTCATCCTTCTTACTTTCATCACCACCTTCATCGTCCTTGGACTTTGGCTCGTCTTTGTCTTTCTTTGAATCTTTCTTCTCCTTCTTCGTTGCCTTCTTCTTCTTTTCTTCGACCAATCTTTTGGCTTTGTCATCGGCCTCCTTCTTCTCCAACTTCTTCTTCTCGGCTTTGAGGATGGTATTCCGGTCAGACTGAGAGAGTTTGCGCCATTCTTCAGGAGAATAGGTCCCTTTGGGACGCAGTGACGTTCTGAACATTCGTCTACCGTCATCTCCAATCTTGTATGGGTAACCCTTGACGTTCAACTTGACCTTCTCACCATCGTCATTGAGGTATATCTTCCCATCTCCAGCTTTGCCCTTTTTCCAATGGTCTGGTTGGGCGTCGATCAATTCCTGGAGAGTCATCTCTTCTGGATCTTTATCTTTGTCGAAGATATCCTCGGAGTCATCAAGAGGCTTCTTTGAAACTTTTCCACCACTTGGTCCAGGTCCACCATCGTCTCCGTCATCAAGCTCATCATCATCTTCATCTTGGTCATGTTCTTCGTCATCTCCATGAGGCACTTTGGAGGGATCGCCGTCAAGGATTTCTCTTTCTTTCATTCCTTCCAATGTGGTGTTCACCCTCTCATACTCTTGCTTGCATGGAAATGTCAATGGAGTGACCATCTCGACCTTTTCAGTCAAATGAGGTTTGAGAAGACGGTGTTCAGGTTTGCTGGCATCGTCACCAAGATTCTGATGCACGAATTCACTCAGAGGCCATACTTTAAATTGTCTTGACCAATGCATCCCTGGACCAATGTGATACCCTGCAAACACTCCTGGAATAGAGTCAGGTCCAAACTTATGAAGTTGTCCCGCTTCTCTGGTCTTCGGAGGCTTGTAGTTCACACGAGCACCATAGGGAATGAGTTTGCCAGCAAATTCAGATCCATGGAGTTTGCACCAAGCGCTCAATTCATCATCGTTGGGTTCCACGTTGAGTAGATGACATACACAAAGGATTGCTGTTCTCCAGAAACAAGGTGGTAATCCAGCTTCCAAAAGACATGTAGAAGTAGCTGTGAGAATAAATTGGTTCGTCCTTTCGGCAATTGAATTGGTTTGAGGTCTTCCAGGCAACGAATGATCAATTGGTATCTTCATCTCATTCATAGCTTCAATGAATTGAGGAGCATGATCAGAGTAGGCCTGTCTGACCTTCTTGGCGCCGATGAACTGTTTCACTGCTCTGACTACATCGTCTTTGGTCATTCTGTCAGATGGATAAGCACCAATGATCCCTGTAAAACAGTCTCTGACAACCAACACTTCCTTCTCGAGGACCAATACGTCATCATGAACTTTGGATGTGTCCACCGCATCAACGGTAATGAGGTCGCCAAACTTCTTGAGTTCCCTCTTGTATGCACCACGACGAGTCTTGAAGTGCTTCATCTTTGCTCGAATGCATGAATCGCAATATGGATTCTTGTACCTGTGGGTCAGCTTGTGATTCAAGCTATTGGCTTCTCTCTTGAGTGTTCCTCTTTTGGCTACCCTGGACTCACCCTCGACGACATCGATCTCAATGTCATCTTCATCACCTTCCGCGGCGTCTTCAGGAGCGCCATGACCATCATCCTCGAAGTCAGTCTCGTCCCCAGGAGGATCGTCAAGCGGAGTTCCGGGTTCGTACTCGCCGCCCTCAGGTGGTTCTTCTTCCTCTTCTCCAGGAGTTGCCAAATGTTTCTGTCGGTTCATTGCTCTTCT
>CAMXCT020003520.1:0-40000 GCA_947184155.2 Cladocopium goreaui
TATATATGCTCCAGGCCCTGCCACCCCCCCCATGGGTTGGGTACCCCCCCTCCCCCCCTGTGGTCATGGGTGTTTCCCCCTCCCCCCCCTGTGGCTGGTAGTGGCCTTGTATGTCCATACCCATGTCTTCGTCTTTGCATGCTGGTATGGTATGTTGGGTATGTTTCACATGTATGGTATGTGTGGTATGCATGATAGGTAAGATAGGTATGGTATGCATGGTTACTATGATGGGTATGGAATGTTTCCTATGTAAGGTAGGTATGGTATGTATGGCATGTATGCTTGGTATTGTATGTATGGTAGGTGTTGTGATTATGTTTCATATGTATGGTATGTGTGGTATGCATGATAGGTGAGATAGGTATGGTATGCATGGTTACTATGATGGGTATGGAATGTTTCCTATGTAAGGTAGGTATGGTATGTATGGCATGTATGTTTGGTATTGTATGTATGGTAGGTGTGGTGATTATGCTTCATATGTATGATATGTGTGGTATGCATGATAGGTATGATAGGTATGGTATGCATGGTTACTATGATGGGTATGGAATGTTTCCTATGTAAGGTAGGTATGGTATGTATGGCATGTATGTTTGGTATTGTATGTATGGTAGGTGTTGTGATTATGTTTCATATGTATGGTATGTGTGGTATGCATGATAGGTAAGATAGGTATGGTATGCATGGTTACTATGATGGGTATGGAATGTTTCCTATGTAAGGTAGGTATGGTATGTATGGCATGTATGTTTGGTATTGTATGTATGGTAGGTGTGGTGATTATGCTTCATGTGTATGATATGTGTGGTATGTATGACATGATAGGTATGATAGGTATGGTATGCATGGCATCATGTTAATGTATGGTAGGTACCAAATATGTTAAACACATATAGTCGGGGCTTAGCACACAGGTAGTAAAGAGGGAGCGTTGATACATAGCACATGTATATATGAGTATATATACGTGGCCTTATATGCTCGTACCTATGGCTTCGTCTTTGCATGCTGCCATATACTGCCCCCATATGACATCTTCTCTCTCCCCCCCTGTGGTGTGGTGGGGGTGTGGTACTGTCCTCTCTCCCCCCTGTGGTGTGGTGGGGGTGTGGTATGGTATGTTGAGTATGTGTGGAGTGTTTGGTCGGTTTGGTATGGCATGTTTGGAAAGTATGGTATGTTTGGTATGTATGGTAGGTATGGTATGTATGCCATGAATGCTTGGTATTGTATGGATGGTAGGTATGGTATGTAAGTCTGTTGTGTATGGTATGTTTGATATGACAGTATGTATGGTATGCATGGTATGTATGGTTACTATGATGGGTATGGAATGTTTCCTATGTAAATGTAGGTATGGTATGTATGGCATTCATGTTTTCCATATGAGATTTTCATCCGCTCCCCCCCCTTGTGGCTGGCAGTGGCCTTATGTGTTCGTAGCTATGTTTTACATATATCATATAGTGGGGTCATGTTTACCCCCATCATCTGATTGTCCGTGCTTGCTCTACAGAGACTTTGAGATGTGATCACCGATGCCGCTCGACCTTTCCGCTGGAGTTTATGTGGGGCAAGGCACGGGGGCATGATTGGGCAGATGACAACAAGACAAAGACAAATAATCAAATCCAGCGTGTGTGAATACAAAACCAGTCTTCATATAGATCCAGTATATAAACCCGTGCATGAGACAGGTGATATATATATATATGTGTGTGTGAATATATACGGACACACACACACACATATATATATATATATGGACATTTGAATGCTTTGATGCATCGATATATAATTGCCTGCACATGACACAGATACCTATATATGTATATATATATAGATATATATGGTGATACTTTCTATGTGAATCTGTCATAATAAGAGACTCGGAGCGATCATGGCCAACCGTCTGGACATTGATTGAGACAAGAGACTGGGTGGCAAGAAGGGGAGATGGCGCCACATACGGTGGCGACACATACGGGGGTTTGGGCCTGGAAAAAGTCTTACAGAGGGTTTTTGGTGGCTTGAAGATGTAAGTACCTACCAGCTGCTAGTGGGGAATCACAGAGCGTTTTGCATTACCTCTAGCTTTAAACAACGGCATCCAAATGATACACATTGGTGACACATGTGGCAGCTGCCAGCTTCGCTCAGGACGGACTTTGCCGTAGCCGAGTGAGACGCCCGTGCCGTATCTGCAGACCACATCCGTGCGAGACACTACACGGCAGGACAGTGATGTTTGGTCCTGTTCGGTTAGACTGCCCCAAAGCAAAACACTGACGGGTATTGTTCATTACATAGGGCGAGCTTGGGGGATAAGTTCTGGCATTTCTAGATGGCAGTGGTATACCTGATGTCGGACAAAAAGGTAAGCAAGGACGAACAGGTTTTGGAAACTACTTGTTGACGCATGTGGCAGCTGTCAGCTTTGCTCAGGACGGACCTTGGCGTGGCTGAGTGTGGCGCCTGTGCCGTGTCTGACAGACAGATCAGCAAAGACGGACAGATTTTGGATTCTATTTGACATAGGGCGAGCTTGGGGGGTAAGTTTTGGAATTTCTAGATCGCAGTGGTATACCTGATGTCGGACAAACAGGTGAGCAAGGACGAACACGTTTTGGTTTCTACTTGTTAACAGCACACTTCCACCGAATGAAGTCATTCGGACATTACCTTGGTGACACATGTAACAGCTGTCAGCTTCGCTCAGGAGGGACGTTGGCGTGGATGAGTGTGGCGCCTGTGCCGTCTCTGCAGACCACACCTGTGCGAGACACGACACAAAAGGACAGTGATGCGTGTTCCCTCAGTTAGAGTGTCCAAAAAAAGGCTAGGCCGGGTATTGTGCATTAATCATTATGGTCATTGCAGGGCACATACACTTGGTCCCATCTTTTTGTCACTGTTTTCGGATACCGTCTACCATCTCTGCAGCGCAGGATCTCGAAGCAGCCCTGACATTCATTCGCAGTTTCCCAGACTGCAGCAGTTGGAACATCTTGCTCCTCGATCAGGAGCGGAAAAATGCCCTGGTGCACAGACCGCAGCTGAGCACGCAAGCACTCCTCGCAGAGTTATCGGTGCCTTGCCATAGCCGATCTCGGTGCAGCACCGTCAAAATGTCAGATCGACACAAATATCCTGCGTATACTATATATAAGCTGTTTGTTTCGGCCCTATCCATGCCACTACAAGCTATTTCCAATCATTTCCTCGCTGTCTTGTTATTCGGACCTCACAGAGCCTATGCTTTGACCACGCTGAGGTATGGATGAAGCTGCCGTGTCACTTCTTCATTCGCCCAAATCTCAATTCAGTAGTCATGATCGACTTGGACAACTTCACTGGCTCCCTCTCCAAACTTCTGCAGTTGCATCCGCGCGCATTGGTGCAGACTAGCAGACAGAGCTATCAGCTTTGGCTGACTTTGGACCAAAGGCACCAAGCCAGAGACGCACAGATTGTGACGCAGGAGCTCACCAAGGCTTTGGGGGGCGATCCATGCTCAGCCCGCATCACCCAGGTCGGGCGCTTGCCCGGCAGCATCAATCGCAAGCCGGAGAAGCAGTGTCACACCCATTTATTGTATTCTGGCTTGGCGAACTTGGACGAAGCTCAGTACCTGCAGCTCACAAGCAACCCTCAGATGCGCTTGCAGCATGGAAGTGTTCAAACCGACTCGGCACCGCCCAAACGGGACATCAGCCGCGACGACTGGAGAGAGGCTTGCCACTTTTTCGAGTCGAATCCGCAAGCAACTTTAGAGGATGCCATCCAGCACTGTCCTTTGCTGGCCAAACGAGGTAACCAGGCGCATCCGACCGGCTTTCTCACAATTGTGTACCGCTTTTGTTCTCAGCCATCCTATATAACTTTTAATAAGAGCTGCCTCATCTTACCTATGTGCGACAATCGATACTTCACTTTGGTCATGTTGCCCTCTCCTTGTTTTATAGCTTCTAGCAGATGTGCACTCAGGGACCTTTGTTTCACCCACCACAGTGCTGCCCCGTTGTTTGTCAGGACTACTACGCCCGACTGACCCTGAACAAGGCCATGAACCACGTTCGTGCTAAAGGAGCTTCAGCTTCGGCAGGGTCACGCCAGCCTTCCGCTTCAGTGGAACCGCCCAGTGGGGCCCAAGCCTCGGGCATGGCGCCTGCGGCTCCGCAGTACGTCACACTGTCTCAAGTGCAACAAATAGTTCAGGATGCTCTGCAGCGACAATCCGCTAGCAGTGTTCTCATAGCACCAAGACCTGTGCCTAGGCGGCATTCCTCCAACGGCATCTATACAGACATACATTGAAACCAGTTTATACGATACATGGGAACCGATGCTCTCCACTCCACGTCAGCCGTGTCCTGCGGCCGCTGCTAAGGTCACCAATGCAAGGCGAACAAGAACAGAGACCTGTTTTCTCACACGCAGTGGCTGCAGAAGGATGGCGTGTGTCTAGCATGCCGACCTGTTGAGGAAAGATTCCGACGAAGAGCTTTGTCTGGCAAAGTTTGCGCAGCCTGTGAGATAGAGAAGCCTCGAGATCAATATTCCAACACGCAGTGGGAGAAAGGAACGGCTTCCAAGTGCATTGCTTGTTGCTCGACACCGCAGGCAAACAACGCCAAAGTATGGGTCAGAAATTGCGTCCAATGCTCGCAGCCGCTTCCCAAAGAGAGCTTCTCGAAGACACAATGGGGTTCTAGCCGTCCCAAGTGCGAAAAGTGCTGCACAAAGAACCTCAATCAACGCAAACAGGACTTTGCCGATGCAAGTGCCGCTGGGCAGCAGCAGCCGGAATCCTCTTTGTGGCCAGCTGGAACTACTGCAGAGGTGGCAGCACGCTGGATCTTAGAAGCTCCCATGACTGACTTGCCAAGTGAGAGCTTGAAGACAAAGCAAGCTCTTTTAGCCAAGCAAGGCAACCCAAAGTGGAGCTCCGTAGCCATGGGCAGGCAGCAGAGCACAGTGGATGCAAAGAAGAAGTTGTCTTTTTTGGAGGCAGCCCACAGAGATCTCGAGCATCAAGGCGCCAGAGATGGAATCGTGAGTGCTCTTCAATCCTCTGGAGTGGCGTGGCCCAACTGCAAGCTCGATGCGCAATTTTTTGTCGAGAGATGCCAGGCATGCGTATGTTTCTACCTGTTGCCCTTTCGAATCAGAACTCACCTATCTCACATATATGTGGGTCAATTCATATTCCATGTATTTATATGAAAAAGAACCCTGCTAGTATACATAACTATATGTTTTGGTTTGGGGCGGGATGACCTTTCGATATCGCTCGATAGATGTATTATCCTATTGCTGCTCCCACCCAGAGAACGCTGGCCCTTAGTTGCTGCTGCTGTTGTTGTTTTTGTTGTTGCTGTTGTTGTCGTGTGAAATATGCACTTTTCTCCCACGTCACTTCACCATGCCCAGTACTTCAATGTACTTTGGCTCATGCTGCATGGCTCAAGCACGATACTTTGGTAGCAGAGGTAAGAATAAACTTTGAGCCTGTGGGACTTGAGTGGCCTACTTTACAGTAGCTAGTCACCTTCTTTGCTCAGTAGTATTTAGAGACATCTACTTTAGCACGCTAGTGCCTAACGTGGCATTCTGGACCCGTGAGAAACACTATCAGAAGCTAACTTTTCTTCGTTTCCCCTCACGCGCTCCCCTTCCTCACGCCTGGGGTCTGCGGATGTGAATATATATAAATATATATACACATGGATAGATATGTATATATATATATAGGGATATAAATATATATAATTATATACATATATATATATGTTTAACTATATATAAATAAAAATATATATATGTGGATATATATATATACAATTACATATGGATTTATATAAAACGATAGATGGATATATATATATGTTTATATAATTATATATGGATATATATATATATGGAAATATATATATTTAAATAAATAAATATATATATATATACATACGCATGCTTCGATTCATTTATGCATATATAATATCTATATTATACATTTCGATGCTGCGAAAGAATTCAGGTAGTAGGAGGTGCTTGTTTCCTCCCATTGAAAGTCATGCCCTCGAAATCCACTGCAGCCGCAGGTTTGCAGACAAAACACTTGCAGGGACCTCCAGCAGCCAAGACCGCGGCACTTGCCAGTGCCTGGTCAAGCTGGAGATGTCGTGGGCTGGGATTTAAAAACCATGACGCCGGTGTCAGGCGGCAAGTGGAACCTTCTGCTCGCATGCGATTTCACCTCTGGACGGGTACTTTGCTTTGACATTGCATTTTTATTTTCTGAGAGCCTGCATTTGTTTCTTCACACATGTGTTCCACTGTGTTCCCGGCACTGCATCGACCCAAACTCGTTTTTCTGTTGTCTTTCTTGACACCATATGCCATATCCCATCATCTACGCATTCAGCTGCGCCCAGGCATGGAGCTGGGATTTGAACTTCAAAGGCGCCACACTGCAGGCCGTTCAAGACATTATGATCAAGTTTTACACCGACGTTGATCTCCCAGTAGCAAGCTGGACAGATAACGCTGGAGCATTCAGGAACATTATTTCTGCAGCCATCGAGGCCACCCTTGGGGTCCGTGCTCGGACAATACCCCCTGGGCGGCCGCAATCAAACGGCCTCGTTGAATGCAGAAACAAAATCTTCGACGCAAGCTGCGGTGGACAGCGAGCACGTCTTGCTGCTGCGACAATCGCATACAACCAGAAGAACACGGCCGTTGGCTTGCCTCCAGAGACGATCTGGCGACTACTGAGGCCTCAAGAATCTCGTTGGCGCAACATGCACCTGAAGAATGCAATGGAAAAACCTTCAGCTCTCACCGAGGAGGAATGGGTTGCTTACTTGGATGCCAAGCAGTATGACAAGGAGTCTCTGGAAGAGAAAGCCAAGTCCTTGCATCAGCTCATCCAACCCCTACGCAATGCCATTTCTTCAAAGAAGTTACGCCAGCGGATGAAAAGCCAACTGAAATGGATCCGCAAGAGACCCAACAAGACCGCAATGCCACTGGTGGCTGGCGACATGGTGCTCAGCAGGAACACTCAATATGTGGCAAAAAGCGGACCACGGAAGTTCGAGACGACTCAAGAGGGTGTGGAGACCTTCGAAGTGCTCCAGTGCCGCCAAGGCTTTGCAAAAGTCAAAAATCTCCGCACTGGACAAGTCTCTTGGAAACACGAAGCCAATTTGAAACTTTGGCCGAGATCTATGCCTCCAGATGATGCCTACTTCCCAACGCCTCTGAAGGGCCCTGGTGCACCTTGCAAGCGACCTGCTCCAGCATTTGAGGTCATTGCAGCTGAAGGTGACGGAGCTTGCCTCTTTCGTTGCTTCAGCATGGCCCTTCAAGCGAGAGCCGGTGTCCCCGCAAAGGCCATTGTGGATAGCACCGAGAGTGCGATGAAGTTGCGAGAAGAGATTCTTCGCCACATGGAGCTGTCGCTACAACGAATGGACGGCGATAGCATGGCACTCTTGCAGGAGCAGATTCGCTTGGAGATGTGGGACGATCCAGGTTGGATGGAAGGACCAGGAAAGGCTGCCTGGAACTGGAAGAACTATTTCCAGTACATGCGCCATCCGAGGGCATACGGGACAGCAGCTCACATTGGTGCGTTCAGCGAGTCCAAGGGGATCGCAGTTGTCATCTACGAAAATGGCCACAAGATATGGACAACGAATGACAGCAACAACCCAATCGTGCTGCAGAAGACCGGCCTGCGCTATAACCTGCTGCTTCTGCGCCGCTTGAGACGCAAAACGCGGCTCTGACTGTCGTCCGACGAAAGATAAAAGAAATTGCAGCATCTTACCACCGATCATTTCTTGGATGGAACATGTTGAATGACCGATCATTTCTTGGATGGAACATGTTGAATGATGTTGAACGCTGAATACCAAACCTGGGACCCAACTTTGCTACACCATACTTGACCGGTGACATAGATCGGAACACAATGGGGATCATGGATCCCCAGAGGCGAGCTACCCCCTCCCCCCCAACCCATGGGGGGGGGGTGGAGAGACGGAGGACGGGACCATATATATACATACATATATATATATATGTGCGGTTGACCCAGCGAGCCTGCGACTGAGCCCACGCTATGGCCCACCACCAAGGCTTCCTCCGCCACCAGCGTGGCAGCGGCATCCCTGAGGTGATGAGTTTGCTGCTGTGCTGCGAAATGGTTTGGGATTGAAGGGGATATGAAAGGGGAAATCATTAACCAAAAGAAGATATGAAAACTAACCAATGGCTTGGGGATATGAATGGGGAGATGATAGCATATTACTAACCAATGAGTGGGGATGTAATAGGATAAAATGAGTCATGGGATGTAATAGGGATATAACCAATATAACTAAACTGAACTGGGGATATCGAAAAAAAATGTGATTGCACCAGCAAAATAATGACTAAACCAAAAAAACTGGCGATACAATGGGATGTAACAAGACCAATGGATTGATTTAAGGGAAACGTTACAGGAAACCATGGTTTTTATCCCCGAATATCGAGGCTTCCACAGTATACTGGATGGTGAACGGAACTGGATTCACAGTTCATGGCTGATGATAATCCCCATTTTGTTTTTTTTGAAAGTTAGTGTAGCCCCGAACCAATCATCAACCAATCATCAACCAATCATTTGGATCTCCCTGTTCCATGACAGTCGTTTGACGTGTTTTTTGTATGGATCAAAACCCTGGTACCCTGCTGTGAACGTATCAAAATAGCTCATTTTCCAAAAGGATACCCTCAGGTAAACATACAAAAAGCTATTGAAAATTGCCATTTATAGTTGATTTTTCCCATTAAAAGTGGTGATTTTCCATAGCTATGTTAGTTTACCGGAGGGTATGTCATAGTATCATAGGGTTTTGACCCATCCACATATACTTCCTGCAGAAGCTGAGGCAACGACTTGCCCACGAATTTCGTGGAGACCTCGTATCGGACCTCGTCAAGTTTGCTCGATAGGTAGGTTACCCACCGGTTGCGCAAGGGAAAACAAAACGTATCTGACCTATCTATACATACAGTGTGTATGTATATACTATATTAAGTTATATTCTACTGTACTATAAAATATCACAGTGTATTCTATTAAAATGTACTACATTATATTATATCCTATTATACTGTATTATATTATACTATATTATTATATTATATCTTATATTATAATATATTATGTCATATATTATATTATAATATATGATGTTAAATATTCTATATATTATAATGTATTATATTATACTATAATATATTATATTATGTTATATTATATTATATTATGTTATATTACATTATATTCTGTTATATTATATTATATTATACTGTGTATGCTATGTTATATTGTATCATACTATATTGTATTATATAGTGCTATATTAAACTATAGGATATGATATTGTATTATATTCTACTTTATTACAATATACCATATTATATTGTATTTTCTGATGCTACATTAAATTATATAATATTATATTGTATTATATGTTGCTATAGTATATTATATCATATTAAAATCATATTGTGTATGTTAATATGTTATATTTTGATATGTTATATTGTAATATGTTATATTATATTATGTGTTGCCTTACTTTATATTATATCATGATATATCATCTTATATTATATCATATCATAATTTATCTTAAATATAGTATATTTATATTATATTTATCTATTTATTATATTACATTATATTCAATTATATTATATTCAATTATATTATATTTATATTATATTTATCTATTTATTATATTGCATTATATTCAACTATTTATTATATTGCATTATATTCAACTATTTATTATATTGCATGATATTCAACTATATTATATTCTGTTAAACCATATTGTATTGTAAGAATCTGATGTTATATCATAGTATATTGTATTATGTTATATTACTTCATTTTATACTATACTACATGATATTATATTATTAAGTATACTATATGATATTATTCTAGTTTACCTTTATATTATATATGATTATACTATATAATTGGTAATATATCTTAATATATGTCGTGCATTAGATTACATTATATTACAGCACATTACATTACATTATATAATATTACAAATTGTATTTCACTATATAGATGCCAGCTAGAAAATAGAGAGAAGCAAACTGCCAGTAAGATAGTGATAAGTTCATTCTTTTCTGATTCTTTTCCAGCCATTCTACCTTTCAGAAGTGCCACCGCAGAGTTTCAGGCCGTCAGCTGAGAGGAGTTGAGGATCACCACCTCCGATGGTATTTTCAGCTTCGCCTACCCTGGACCCCGGAACAAAAGGCTCAAGTTATATCAAGTTATATCAAGCTATGAGTCACAAAAATGGGCAGGACACCTTTTTGTTCTTGTTCAACATGGCAAAACATCAGCTGATGTTTTTCAGGCCATCCGACCACTTGATGCCCCTGGGATGCGGGATCCACCTGGCGCTGCAACGTCTCGCATGCTTTCACCGCGCCCAAATCCAGGCCGTCTGGCTCCAGTGAAAGCGCTGGACCTCAGTGGTATCAAAATTGGAAGAGTGACACCGATATGTTCTTTCTATATATATATATATCATTATATGTATATATATATGTATATGTCTATATATATACACATATATATAATACATACCTACATATGTATATATATAGTAGTAGTAGTAAGTAGTATGATGTGAAGAATTCTTAAACATATTCACACTGATATTTTTCTTTACACTGATCTATAATATATCGTGACGACAAAATATCTGCCAGAACTGTGATCCAAGCCCTTGCCATGCCCAACCAGCTGCAAAACGTAGGACTGGCAAAGGCAACAAACAGAGGACACCAGTGAAAACAGAGACTGGAAAATAATGGAAAATAATTATCATATTGGATGATAATATATAAGTGGATATAATATATAATCCAATATATATTGCCAGATAATAATACCTCAGAATGGGGTATATATCATCCAATATATATTGCCTTTTGAATTGGAAAATAATTATCAACTTCTGGTTGTGGAAGAATTTCTCTTTTGGACAAATCCATTTTGGATTCTTGTTTTCTGTTTCTGTTGAAGCAAATCAGAACGTTCAGCATGGTCGTGTTCTTCGGACTATGTCGACCAAAAGAAGCAGGAAAAGCACACTTTTGCGCTTCAATTGACGCTGACTCAATACAAAACAATTGAAGAGTCCTTCTCACACTTCTCCCTTTATTTTCCACATAGCAGTCTTGGACATGACTCCCAAGCAGCGTCATGCCAGGAATGCAGGTTGATCCTCCGAAGGTGCACTTGAGTTGAGGAGAGCCTTGATGTGCAGCTGATGGGACATCAATGGATGGCATGACGTCGGTGTCAGGGAAACACCACCGGGTGCTGGGCTTTCAAAGGACCTTCCACGATGTTGTCCGAATCCTGTGCAGTGGCTGATGAAAACTGCGGAATAGGTCGAAATGTGCTTCATGGATGCACATATGCAACGCTTGAGTACATCAAGCCAGGCGTGAATTACGAGACTTGAACTGTGAATGCTGCAATTTAGTATCTAAAACTTATGTTCATTTATATGTATAAACTTTAAATGTAAACATATATAGACATATATAAATGCATATATGCACATCAATCTACCACCAGCCATCGCACTCCTCCAGACAGTGTGCTGCGCAGTACATGGGTGAAGAAAAGACGCGCCTCAGTGGGGAAGCCGATTCCCACCCCATGATGTCCTTACTGAGTCAGTTTAGTAGTAAACCGTAAACCCATTTTCACCTAAAACATGGCACTTCAGCTGCTTCAGCTTCTATGTTCCTCAACGCAGGGGGGGAAGAACGACATCTATCAGGTCAGCCTGAGCACTCGCCTTTTCCAGCACAGCCTGGAACATTCTCGGACAGCCATCGATCCGCGGCCAGTCCAGAGGTGTCACTGGAGCCTCCATCGCAGCCAACGATCCGCAGCCAGCGTCTGTACAAAGGTTGGAAGGATTCCGGTGATCTATGGAATCTATGGGGTCTACGCCCGACCTGTACAACCAAAAAAAATTGACCAAGCCTAAAAGATGAACCGCTAATTACATGCTCATTGACTCATGCAATCCCGTGCACCCAAATCCATAGATCTCAGTTATCGTTCTCATCCTCCTTGCCTTCGTTCATGGCCAGTGGTCTCATGATGCCATCAGACCACAATGGTCCACCTGGCCTGGGGAAGACATGGAAGGCCAAGTTCTCCGGGGAGGGTGCAGCACCCCCACCTTCGCAACTGGCCACGATCTTGTACCCTGGAATGCCTTGCAGCCGGAAGTGGATCAACATCGATGCCAAGAAGGTTTTGGCCTCAAAGAGGGCGAACTGACTCCCAATACAGGCGCGACTGGCGAAACCCCAAGGGTGATAGGCGTTGGGATGTCGCTCCCTCACTGCCTCTGGAGAGAAGCGATCTGGGTTGAAGCTCAATGGATCTCCAAATTCCCCAGCCGCCCCAGCCCAGTACTCGGGGTTCGTATGCAAGGCACGTGTCACCAGGTTGATCCTTTCACCTTGGTACACACGATGACCTCCCAGCAACGTATCATGTGCCACGTCCCGGGTGATAAAGGTCACAGGGCTGTAGAGCCTCAGGGCCTCCTGGAAGCATTGCTCCACAAACTGCAGCTTGGGCACATCATCCACTGACGGCTCAGTGCGGCCCTGCAACACCTGCCGCACTTCCTGGTGTGGATTTGCGGAAGCAGGCCGCTTTAACATGTAGACGTACACATATATATATATATATTAATTTATTTATTTATATGAATGTGAAAAATAAAATGTACTCTCTATATAGAATATGTTTCTGTGATATTCTGGCAGGTTGCCCAAATGGTGGATGAGCTCGTGCTGAAAGCTCCATGAATTGTCAAACTAATACTGAAAATGCATCAAAATCCTAAGCTCTCATTGCCTTTGGAGCCGTATAATGTGTGTATATATCTATACATACGTACATGCATAGATAACATATGTTATGTTTACATATGTATGTATATTATATACATAGCATTTAAATATATAATGTAATATGATTCTATTATATATATAATTATAAATATATATATATATATACATAATTATATATATATATATTCAGAGATATTCAGAGTAAATTGCCAAAATGGTGGATGAACCCGAAAAAGAAAACAAAGACCAAAGGTGATCAAACCCAAAACGACCCAAAACCCAGCTCCTCCAGGGCCCGTTCTTCATAGCTGGGATGCTCCGCCAGCAGTTGCAGGGTGAAGCCAAGGGTGGCCGCTGTGGTTTCGTGCCCGGCGATCATCAGATTCACCACGTGCCCGTAGAGGGCGCCGTAGCGCACGCGCTTCCCATCCGGGTCGGCATCCTTCAGCATGGCAGCGATGATGGAGTTCTCACCCAACTCACCACGGCGAGTGGCTTCCACCAAATCTTCCACCTCAGGTCTCAAAAATTAAAGTTCTATACTATTCTATACTGTCTCTATACTCATACTCCATAAATGGAAGATGTTTAACTGTTTCTAAAGTCATAATTAACAGAAATATATAAGATGTCTCACCAAAAGATCCAGGTAATTTGACGAACAAAAGTATACAAACGTGATGCTATACTGTGCATAAGATCTATGTCTATGCCAATTTATGGCTATCCCAAGCAGGAAAATGATGACAAGCCATGGATCCTTTAAAGATTTTAAAGGCACCTGGTACCTCTGGGCAAACCGTGGCAAACCCCACCTGGCGCTGCATCTCCTTTTTGGTTTCCTGGTATTTCGCCTGCAAGCGACCCTCTGCATCAAAGAAGGGCAAGAAGCGCTTGAGGCCGTACTCCGACTGTGCCGTGATGCTTCCAATGGACACCCCCAAGCCAAAGCGGAAAGTCTCTACGAACTTGTGAGGCGCCTGCTTGGAACCCAAGCGTTCCACATTGCGCATGTCCATTCCCATGCTACAAGAAACCACAGCATCTGCGGTCATGGCAGTCAGCCATTCGTTCACATCCTCCACCAAATGCCCGGCCTCAAACTTGGACCATTCGCCAACGAAAGAACGAGTCTTTGCCAAGATCTGAGGGGCAAAGGCCTTCACCTTGATCTGATTGAAGCCGCGAGGGAGAAGACTGTGACCCGTCTTCCAATCCTCAGACTTCTCGCTGCTGGTGAAAAGTCCATTGGCGGTGAAATCCTGGGTCAGACGTCAGAAGACGTCAAAAGATATCAGAAGATGTCAGGTGTCACAAACATCTTCACCATGCTTTACCATGTCTTGAGGTAACAGGAATTGGATCTGGGATCGTGGGGTAATCGTGGGGTGATCGTTGGTGATCGTGGGTGCCCGGCCTGCAAACCAACTTCAACGTCTCGGTTCCAAAGTTTGGGAAAGTCCGAAGTTCTTGCGATCAACTCCTGGACGATGTTGGCATCTGCCGTCATGGTCTCGGTGTATTGAGTGTCCTCGTGGAAGACCGTGGTTCCGAACTCCCAGACATCTTGCTTGCGGCCGTCATAGGAACGAACCGTGGAACCATAGGGATACTTTCCAGTTGGAGGGAAGACATTTTGGGCGAAGTTATACTCAGGGATGGCATAGGGCCCCTTGAACTGGTGACTGGTACCGACCAGCGGCAGGCACATGCCACAGACGTTGAAAGCCTTGGGCCCTTGTGGCACCTCTGCTGGTTGGGGGACTTCTGGAGCAAAGATCAGCTGAACCACCTGCAGGTGATCAGGCGGCAGCGCCACAAGCAACAGATCCAAGCAGCCAATTTCCTTCAGCTGTGGCCCAAGCTTCACACAGGCTCCATCCACTGTTTTCCTTTCCACTGGATAGAAGTTGAAGTCCTGGAAGGTCTCGACATCTTTGCCGAGCGCAGCACAGGTTGCTTGGTGCAGCTCCTTGACATTGGCCACTTTGGGCAACTTCACCAACTGCCAAGTTGAGCACGACGAGATCTGTGGGCAATGCACCGCCAGGTGGTACTCAAAAGAGGAAGACGCCTCGCGACGCGCGGAGGCCTTCCTTGGGTCTGCAGCTGTCTGCAGCTGTCTGCAGCTGTCTGCAGCTGTCATGTGCTTGGTGAAACCGGTGAAACCGGTGAAACCCTTCAATGTGGGAAACTGCTTCCTAAATCTTCCTAACATCCAGCAAACTTAAACTCCCACCAAATGCTTACTTGAGACTTATCAGACTTATCGACTTCCAATTCCTCTCTCAGCACAAATCATCCGTGCACAACTCTTCCACTGCTCATCTAAGTCCAAGCTTCAAGGACTGCTTGAGGGTTGATGCCATCATCAAGGCAGTGGCTCCAACAGCCATGCCACCGGCCAGCTTCAGCATCTGCGAGTTCTCTGCAGCCATCAGCAGTCGATCTGGTTATAGCAGTTGGTCACGCTCGAAGGGTTGAGCTCAAAATTTTGCTGACCAGAAACATCCAAATTTTGGATGGCAATCTTGTGGCTGCCAAATGGGTACAGATCAAAAATGTCGGACTTACCCTAAAAACAGGATGGCTGGCGAGTGCAAATGACCAGTCTGTCTGTGGGTCCAGAGTCTTCAACTTTGCCCCATCCCCATTGTTGACCACAGCTCGGCGCCGCCATGACTTTTGGTTTCCATAAATGGGGGTACCCCTTTATCGCTGGATGGTTTATTTCATGGAAAATCCATCTATAATTCTGGGTGAATTATAATATTTCACTAACCTGAATTAAGGCCATTTGGGGATGATTCCCCTTACTAACCATGATTCCAGTGAGGTCGCAGTGAGGTCGTTATAATTTACCCAGATAAATGGATGATTCAGAGGTATCCCTATTTCTGGAAACCGGTGCTTCAAACCTGAAACAACTCAGCCGGCCACTCGCTCGAAGGACAGAAATTTGCCACAACGCTGGTGGATTCAGATGGTGCCAACCTGGCAATGGCTCAATTTTTTTGCACCCCAAAAAAATGGACAGAGTGACCCAAAAAAGTGTGTGTGTGTGCGCGTGTGTGTGCGTGTGTGTTTGTGTATATGTATACATATATATATACATATATATAGAATAAAAGAAAAATCCCACCAAAACAGTGGCACATGATGTGTCCTTTTTCCGGAGGTTACTCTAGTTTAAGTGCAAGAAAAATCCACCTGTGCACGACTGGATCACCATGAAAAATCACCATGGGATTTGCGCCGAAGAGCCGCTTTCTGCGGAACAACCTGTCACCCTGAGCCGCAGGCTGTCCAGAAGCTTCGGTGAACCTGGTGGCGAAAGGACAGGGTGCAGCAATTCACTGTGTTATAAATCATAAAATAAGCCTGTATAAGTTGTATAAGCCCGTTTCCGGCAAGGGGTCAGACATCTCCAAAAGACTCAGGGACACACCAGAAGGTAGAGCGGAAGCGTGTCGGAATTCGACATTCGTACCTGGAACGGCCACAAGATGTGCCAGCGTCAAGCTTGAAAATATCCAAGGGAGGATGACTTGGCCGAGTAATGTGCTGTCATCAATGCGATATTGATCGATTCATCTCAAAACAATCGCAACATTCATCAACCAGGCTGCCATTGGGGGTTCTGAATAATCACGTACTCCAAAACCTCAGGGTTGCTCATCATATTTTCCATTGTTCAAGGGCCATTTATTGAGATGTTTATCTCCGATTTCGTCGCAGGCCACGAGATGGGAATCTCTGACACGTTCTTCACGGCGCAAACCTTGCTTAAAAAGATGGCGAATGCAGATATGCTCCACGAATCATCAGTATAGAGCTTGCATGTCTCTGTATAAACTGTATATGCATTATTATGTGTTTACAGTATCTGTTATTTATTTATGTAACTATTCATTTATTTATTTACTCTCATGTACTAAGTGTGTATGTATATATGTATACACGTATGTACCAGGTACCTTGGCCCTCAGTTAACCATGTTCATGTTAAATTGAGGGAGTAGGTATATGATGGTGTAAATCTATGTATATATTCTCGAAGAAGCAATGGATGCCAAGCCATCTGATGGCACGGCCATCATGCCATCACCTTCTTATTGGGGATGCAAATCTCAGCAAGCCACCATAGTTGAAGCAATGCCAGAGCACCTGGCTCTGGACGCAGAATTCAAAGCTTTTGTTTGGTTGGTTCAAGGGAACAATTTACAACGAACAAAACGTGGTTTATACCATCAATTGTGAGGTTTTCTCTGGTTTTCCTGTGAAGTGTTACCCAGTTGTTCAATTTCTTGCAACCAAACAAGTGATCCTTCATGCCCAACAAGTGATCATTCACATGTCGGGCAAACGTTGGAGGAAACGTCACGTTGAGCTGTCCATTGCAGAAGGACAGCTGCGGACGCCATGCCTCGGTGAGATGAAATGTATATGTACACAGTTCAAATAGCATGTACACATGATCCAAACCAAAAATGTAATGTAACGTAACGTAATGCAATGTATGTATATGTATATGTATATGTATATGTATATGTAGATGTAGATGTATATATGATATAAGTATATATATATGATATAAGTATATAAGTGTATCTATATATATATATGTGATATAAGTATATAAGTATATATATATATATGATATAAGTATATATAAAAATATGATATAAGTATATTTATATGATATAAGTATATATAAAAATATGATATAAGTATATATATGATATAAGTATATATTTATATGATATAAGTATATGTATATATGATATAAATATATAAGTATATATATAAGTATATATATATGATATAAGTATATAATATATAATATATATATATATATATATCAGTATGTATATATATATATGTACGATGGACCTTCATGTACTATTTGACCGTTGACTATTTGATTCCATTTCATATTCAAAAAAATAATGAAATCACCAAAAAAGAGGTTCAGAGAGGCTTTTAGGAGAAGTTCATTATATTTTGAATATTTTGAATATTTTGAATATTTTGAAATTCAAAAAAATCAAAATATTCAAAATATTTTTGTATTGGCTAAATTTTTTGAATATTTTGAATATTTTGAAATTCAAAAAATTCAAAATATTCAAAATATTTTTGTATTGGCTAAATTTTTTGAATATTTTTGTATTGGCTAAATTTTTTGAATATTTTGAATATTTTGAAATTCAAAAAAATCAAAATATTCAAAATATTCAAAATATTTTGAAATCACCAAAAACAAGGTTCAGAGAGACTTTTGGGAGAAGTTCATTATATTTTGAATATTTTGAATATTTTGAATATTTTGAATATTTTGAATATTTTGAATATTTTGAATATTTTGAAATTCAAAATATTCAAAATATTTTTGTATTGGCTAATTTTTTTGAATATTTTGAACATTTTGAAATTCAAAAAATTCAAAATATTCAAAATATTTTTGTATTGGCTAATTTTTTTGAATATTTTGAACATTTTGAAATTCAAAAAATTCAAAATATTCAAAATATTTTTGTATTGGCTAATTTTTTTGAATATTTTGAACATTTTGAAATTCAAAAAATTCAAAATATTCAAAATATTTTTGTATTGGCTAATTTTTTTGAATATTTTGCATATTTTGAAATTCAAAAAAATCAAAATATTCAAAATATTCAAAATATTTTGAAATCACCAAAAACAAGGTTCAGAGAGACTTTTGGGAGAAGTTCATTATATTTTGAATATTTTGAACATTTTGAAATTCAAAAAATTCAAAATATTCAAAATATTTTTGTATTGGCTAAATTTTTTGAATATTTTGAATATTTTGAAATTCAAAAAATTCAAAATATTCAAAATATTTTTGTATCGGCTAAATTTTTTGAATATTTTGAATATTTTGAAATTCAAAATATTCAAAATATTTAAAAAATAATGAAATCACCAAAAAAGAGGTTCAGAGAGACTTTCGGGAGAAGTTCATTATATTTTGAATATTTTGAATATTTTGAAATTCAAAAAATTCAAAATATTCAAAATATTTTTGTATTGGCTAAATTGTTTGAATATTTTGAATATTTTGAAATTCAAAAAAAAATCAAAATATTCAAAATATTTTTGTATTGACTAATTTTTTTGAATATTTTGAATTTTTTGAAATTCAAAAAATTCAACATATTCAAAATATTTAAAAAATAATGAAATCACCAAAAAAGAGGTTCAGAGAGACTTTTGGGAGAAGTTCATTATATTTTGAATATTTTGAATATTTTGAAATTCAAAAAAATCAAAATATTCAAAATATTTTTGTATTGGCTAATTTTTTTGAATATTTTGATTTTTTTGAAATTCATAAAATTCAAAATATTTTAGTATTGGCTAAATTTTTTGAATATTTTGAATTTTTTGAAATTCAAAAAATTCAACATATTCAAAATATTTAAATAATGAAATCACCAAAAAAGAGGTTCAGAGAGACTTTTGGGAGAAGTTCATTATATTTTGAATATTTTGAATATTTTGAATATTTTGAAATTCAAAAAATTCAAAATATTCAAAATATTTTTGTATTGGCTAAATTTTTTGAATATTTTGAACTTTTTGAAATTCAAAAAATTCAAAATATTCAAAATATTTTTGTATTGGCTAATTTTTTTGAATATTTTGAATATTTTGAAATTCAAAAAATTCAAAATATTCAAAATATTTTTGTATTGGCTAAATTTTTTGAATATTTTGAATATTTTGAAATTCAAAAAATTCAAAATATTCAAAATATTTTGAAATCACCAAAAACGAGGTTCAGAGTGACTTTTGGGAGAAGTTCATTATATTTTGAATATTTTGAATATTTTGAATATTTTGAAATTCAAAAAATTCAAAATATTCAAAATGTGAAGTGCACTCCATGCACTAGGGTTGTACATGTGATCCTGCGGTGATACCGCGGCATTTCCTCTCAAGGGAGGGATAACTGACGCCTGACGGTGAACGGAAACGCAGCCTTCTCGAAAAGGCTGTGCCACTACTTTGTGGACTAGGCGGACCGGACTTCGGGAGCCGGGATCCCCCAGACTTCGCGTTGGTAGCGGAGCCAGCTGAGCTTCGTGCTCTTGGCTCTGTTCTGCTCTGCGGCGCCAGCTGAGCCCTCGTGCTCTTGGCTCTGCTCTGCACTGCTTAGGAGCCTGCTGAGCTTCGTGCTCTTGGCTCTGTTCTGCTTTGCTCTGCTCTGGAGCCTGCTGAGCCCTTGTGCTCTTGGCTCTGTGCTGCCTTGGAGCCAGCTGAGCCTTCAGTGCTCTTGGCTTCGTTCTGCCGCGGCCCTTGCTGAGCTAAGGTCCTGTGCAGGCCTTCTGTGCTTCGCCCTGTGCAGGCAACTGTTGACTGGGAACTACATCCTGGACTATGTCTTCAGCGGCGAGTTCAGCTGGTGACACCGCGGTGACCAAGGACAACTATGTGCCCTTGTTCAGCGGTGCCCCAAGCGACTACCGCGAGTGGCGAAAGAGGATCTCCCTGTACATGACCAAGATGAAGCTGCTCAAACGAGAAGCCGAAGGAGTCTTGAACCTGATCTCAAGCCTCACCGGCACAGCTTGGAAGCTGGTCGAATCGTTCCCGCTGGAGGATGTGGAGAAGAGCGATGCCTTCAACAAGCTCCTCAAGATGTTGGACAAGGCCTTCGAGTATGACAATCGAGTCCAACTCCCTGGCGACTTCGACAAGTACTTCAGCGGCTTCCAGCGCCATAACGGCCAGACGTTGCTGGACTACTGCACCCAGCACGACGAGCTCTACAACAGGCTGGCCGACCACAAGGTGACGCTGCCGACCCAAGTGCAGGGATGGCACTTGTTGCGCCGCGCTGGACTGACGCGCGAGCAGCGCCAGCTGGTGCTGACACAAGCGCCCACCTTGGAGAAGAACAAGGTCCAGGAGACGCTTTTCCTGGTGCTGGGCCAAGACTACAAGACGGTGGCCGGACACTCCAAAGGAGGTCACCGTGGAAAAGGCCGTGGTTATGCAGCCTTCTATGGTGATGATGAAGCCGATCCAGGTCAGAGGGATGAGTCCTACGACTATGAAGCTGAGGACTACTCCGCCCACTATGAGTACGACGAGTACTACACGGAGTACAATGACTCACCGACCCACTATGAGTCTCCCTCGCACCATGGGTACTATGAGGAGGACACCACTGGGTTTGACGATGATGCAGCCTACTACGGTGATGAAGTTCCTCCTGAAGACCCACAAGAGCAAGCTGAGGAGTACGACAGTGCATTTGCTGCCTACCTTGATGCTCGCAAGCGCTTCAACGACATCAAGCTGGCACGTGGCTACCTGCCCATCGTCGCCCTCAGCGAAGCTGGTGCTGGACTTTCCCCTGGCATTTCGCCAACAGCCTCCCCTTCGTCTTCGCCTGGTCGAGGAAAAGGGAAAGGCAAACCCAAGGGGAAGAACAAGGGCAAGGGTGGTCGCACGACCGTGAAGTACCCACCACGTGGTCCTGGAAAAGCTGACCCTCGTGGACGTGCTCAAGCAGCCCTGGCATCTACGACGTGCCTGAGGTGTGGACAGCAGGGTCATACAACCTACAACTGTCCAGTTCCAAAAGGGAGCCCAAAGAAGAGATCTGCACCAACCGAGTCAGTGGTTGGAGATGAGCATGGACTTGTCATCTTCTTGGATGACCGTGGCCATGAGCGACCTGACTGCTCTATGCTGGACCCTGGCGCTTCAGCATTTCTGAGCGGCTACGGTCCCTTCAAGCGCTACGTGGAGAAGTTGCGCGAGATGGACTTTGACATCACGCAGCTGGAGTTCATGCGATGCTCACGCACCTTCCACTTTGGAGGTGATGCAAGCTCTCAGTGCCAGTGGACAGTGAAGCTGCCGATGTTCCTGGCTGGCCAGTTTGGCTATGTCCAGATGTACCTCCTCAAGGGAGAAACGCCTATGCTGATGGGACGGCCAATCATGGAGCAACTTGGATTGGTCCTGGACTGTGGCCGACGACGCATCAAGCTTGGCGACATGGACTGGCAGCCCACTGTGATTGGAGCCCATGGCGAATATCTTTTGCCACTTTTGGACGACTATGACTTGGCCTGGCTGGCTCACCCACCAGCGTTTGAGCTGATTGCCCCAGCCGACACAGAAGCCAACACCACGTCCTTCAAGGAGTTCAACAACATGGAGAACCTGTTTGAGATGGCCCCAACTGAATGTGCTTCAAATGAAGGCATGCGCCCCATGCAGCGCCATCTCTTGGACACTTGTGACGTCCACTTGAACGAGTTGGAGAACAGTCTCCATGCCTATGTCACCTCCGAGCTGCACAACTCTGGTGACCGACCTCGGGTCTTGTGGGAAGTGTACTGTGGTGAGGCTCGAGTGGCCAAGATCGCCGAAAGCATGGGCATGACTGTGGAATGTTTTGGGCCCAACACTGGATGGGACTTTGATGATCCTGAGCACCAACGTGCCTTTCTTGAACGTCAACGTGATGAGATGCCAGATGAAGTTTACATCAGCCCTGACTGCCGGCTGTGGAGCCAAATGCAGAACCTTGCGGCTCGAACTGAGTCACAGCAGCTGGAGCTCTACAACAAACGAGCTCGACACCACAAGGTGCACTTGAAGTTCGTTGCCCAGATCTACATGGAGCAGGTGGACAACGCCAGGCATGCTCACATAGAGCAACCTGAACTTGCTCGCAGTTGGAAGACCACCGCACTCAAAGATCTTCCGGGCTACTTTACGATCTTCCACCAGTGCATGTTTGGCAGCTGCTGCCTCAACCCTGTTGGCTCATGGGAGCTTGTGAAAAAGGCAACAGCCCTTCTGACCTCCAAGGTCACGATGTCAGTGGCGATGAATCGACTTTGTGATGGGCAACACAACCACTGTGCTTTGGAGGGATCTGCAAGCGGCATTGGCCGTAGAACGTCCTACATGGAGAACTACCAGCCCAGCCTTGCGGCAACACTGGCCTCTGCGATCTACGCTCCAGATCCACCTCAACTGTGGGAACACGCTATGGCAGTTCCGGAGCAGAAGGAGGTCACTGGTAGACTCATTCAGTTGCAGACCAACCTCAAAGCAGAAGCGGTGAGAACAGTCCAACGGCTACACCGCAACTTGGGGCACCCGAGCCCAGAATCCCTTGTGGAACTTCTTCAAAGTCGAGGTGCTTCAGATGCTGTGGTTGAAGCCGCTCGCTCTTACAAGTGCGTGGCCTGTTTGCGCTACAAGAAGCCCAACAACCCATCACCAGCGACTCTTCGACAACGAGCCACTGAGTTGGGAGAATGTGTTCAAGCTGACGTTCTCTGGCTGAAGATTGGCGACAACAAGTTTCCAGTTTTGTCTGTGGTCGACACCGCCACCAAGTACCAAGTGGCATCTCTCCTGAAGTCCGAGCGTGGTCCCGACCTGATCAAGGGCCTCGAGCGATGCTGGATCAAGCACTTTGGCATCCCCACCAAACTGGTGACGGACGAAGGGAGAGGATGGTGTGGTACTGAGTTCTCTGAATGGACCACTGACTTTGGTGTTCAACATGAAGTTGCCCCAGGTGAAGCTCACACACGTTTGTCTGCAGTTGAGCGCCGACACTCTGTCTTGCGCAAAGCGGCCGAGATCTTCATGACTGACCGCAATCTGGACAACACCACTGGAGTCCTAATGGCTCTGACCTATGTGTTGCCCCAGATCAACTCTTCGACAACGGTGGCTGGCTTCAGCCCTATGCAATGGGTCCTGGGCAAGCAGGTGACACTACCTGGTGAACTTTGTGGTAAACGACTTTCACCTGGCCAACTTGATGGCTACAACTTTGAGAATGTTCTCAAGAACCGCACTGCCGCCAAAACAGCCTTGGCCCAAGCTGAGGAAGACTCCAAGCCCCGAAGAGCACTACTCCGACAGTATCAAGGCACCAACTTCCCAATCGAAGTTGGACAGCTTTGCCACTTTTGGCGTGATCAGAGGGAGGACAAGCTCACCAAGATCAGATGGCACGGTCCTGCACGTGTGGTGATGCGAGAAGATGATGATCAAGGAGCACCCCACACTTACTGGCTGGCTTGGAAGACACAACTGCTGCGATGTGCACCACATCATGTGCGTGCTGACCTGACGTCCATGGCTAACCAGATCGAGGACGCCAAGGAGGCCAAGAAAGCCGTTGCTGGACTTCGCTCACGTGGTGTGACGCGCTTCTTGGACTTGGAGCGCATCAACAAGCACAACTTGGACGACTTGGATGATGATGAGATGAGCGATGGAGCAGGGGACGATGATAATGATCTCCAACCTCCACGCCAACGGCGACGCCTTGAAGGCCCTGCTCTACCTGCACAAGGTCTTCCTGCACTTCCTGGCCTTGGCGACCCTGATGATGGCCCACGCACACCTGGGTACTCACCTGGCACACCTGTGGATGAGAATGCCCCCACTGAGGTGGTCCCCAGTGATGATGATGCGATCCTTGTGGATCAAGATGCAGCTGCACACCTTCCAGTGCCAGAGCCTGATGAGCTTGAACCTGGACAAGAACCCTCTGTGCCACCGACACCAGCCTTGGCTGCTGCGTCGAGACCGGCTCTGACTTTGGACCCTGAAACGGCCGCTCTCTACGAGCCTGCCCCTGATGAGACCTTCAACCAGATGCGTCGACGATTTGACGCTCAGGAGAGCTCTCTCTTTGGTCCAATGAGGCGCAGACACAGACTTCCAGCGCCCTATGAAGAGCCACACCGAGTTCCTCGGAGTTCCCAACCACCACAACCTGCTGAACCTTCTCTACCTCAACAGCCTACTGAAGAACAAGCTCTCTTCAACCATGCCTTCACGGTCACCGACCTTGATGCCGCTGAGCTTCCTCAGGGATGGCATGTTGATAAGCAAGGCTACATCCAGCTCGACCTCTCCAAGATGGAAGACTACTGGGAGGTGAAGTCAGGCTGTCTGATCAGGCATCACCTTCGACCTCGACGACTTCTACATGAGTTTGCTCCTGGTCCTGACTGCCCTGTCACAGCTGACATGCTGGATCCAATCCGGGTGACAATGATGAGACTGCCCAACGGCACCACCAATGTCATGACTAACAACATCAACGCCCGAGAAAAGCCTATGCCCACAACATGGACTGGCATCACAGTCTACCAACTGACTGGCAAGGTTCGCAAAGAACATGCTATGATGGCTACTGCCATGCCTGCGAAAAAGGTGGCCAGACAGCACAAGCACATGACTGCCAAGAAGATCGGCAAGAAACCAGCCGAACTTTCAGAGCGCAACATGTCGCTTTGGGAAAAGGAGCAGTTCATGGCTGCGAAGGCAAAAGAGCTGAAGAGCTTCTTCGAGTACGGCGTGTGGGAGTTCTCAACAGAGAAAGAGGCCGACCCAACACGGACACTGTCATCAAGGATGCTCCTGAAGTGGAGCCGCAATCCTGATGGGTCCCCTCGTGCCAAAGCCAGGCTGATAGTCCGTGGCTATGCTGACCGAGATGCCTTGGAAGGCCGGGTCGAGACTTCAGCACCCACTACGTCGAGGCTCAGCAGATCAATGTTCTTGAGTTTGTCAAGCTGTTTGAAATGGTCTGGATGGACAGCTGACGTGTCCACTGCCTTCTTACAAGGTGTCCCACAACAGCGACGCCTTTGGGTCAAACTTCCAGCTGATGCTTTGGCAATTCTGGGCTGTGAACCTGATGTTCGCATGTTCCTCCACAAGCCGATCTATGGTCAGCTGGATGCGCCCCGAAGATGGTTTTTGGAGGCTTCACGCCGACTACTTGGTTTGGGTTTCAGAGTGCACCCTCTTGACCCTTGCACCTTCCTGCTCTACGAGCAAGACTTTCCTGAAGGTCGTGAACAACCTGCACCACCTGAAGAGCTACTTGGCCCTCACGGACTTTGTGCTATGGTCTGCATCCATGTGGATGACATGCTGGGTGTTGGCTCTACGAGTTCAAAGGTGCATCAGGCCAAAGAGGCTGAGCTCAAGCAAGCCTTCAACTTCAGAGAATGGCAGACTGATGCCAAGCTGGAATACTGTGGAGCTTCTTTGGAAAAGACTCCAACTGGTGGCTGGGCTCTTCATCACGACCCCTTCCTGAAGAAGGTCAAGCCGATCCCTGTGGCACGTGGACGCAGTCCTTATGATGTGATGACTCCTAGCGAGACATCGCAATTACGAGCTCTACTTGGCTCACTGCAGTGGCCAGCAGTTCAAAGCCAACCGCACTTGCAGTGCTCTACTTCTTTGCTTGCCAGCAACATCAGTGCTGGACTGGTTCGAAGCCTTCAGGAGGCCAACAAGCTGCTGAAGTTCGCCAAGGACAACAGCGATGTGAAGCTTTGCTATGAGCCTCTGGGCACTGTGGATTCACTACGCTTGGTTTGCCAGTTCGATGCTGCCTTCGGCATACGCCGAGACTACTCCTCACAAGGAGGCTGGATCACAATGCTGATCAACCAGAAGGCCTTTGATGGACAAGAGTGTTCATACCATGTCATCGACTGGAAAAGCTCGAAGCTGCCTCGGGTGACACGATCTTCCCTTGGCGCCGAAGCCCAAGCCGCTGGTCAAGCTGAAGACAGCGTGGATTTCATATGTCGCTTTTGGGAGTGTCTCAAAGACCCCGACGCGACCCTGGCCGAGATCCTTGAGAGACCTTCGTCTCTTGCACCTGTTTTGGTGACTGACGCCAAAGCCCTGTACGACAGCTTCCATAGAGATGGCTTTGGGACTGGTCTGACTGACCGCCGAACCGCTTTGGAGGTCAAGGTGATCAAAGAAGGACTACAATCCTTGGGAGGTTCACTACGGTGGCATAGCTCTGAACGGCAGTTTGCCGATGGGCTCACAAAAGAGTCAACACGACAGCTCCTAGCTGATCGACTTCGGCATCACCGCCTGAAGTTCACCTGGGACCACACCTATCAAGCCTCAAAGCGGAAGGATCTCCAAACACGCCTGCAGAGCCAGAACGAGAGCAAGCCAAGAGAAGATGCTGATGACCATCAGCCTGACCAAGATG
The DNA here is from genome assembly GCA_947184155.2 of Cladocopium goreaui. Classification (NCBI taxonomy): domain Eukaryota; class Dinophyceae; order Suessiales; family Symbiodiniaceae; genus Cladocopium; species Cladocopium goreaui. The sequence goes on from CAMXCT020003520.1 coordinate 27,052, forward strand.
ACGAAGTTCCTGGCCATGCGACTCACTACATGGAGTCCTATGTCTACATGGCTGACCCTGTGGACTATGTCATGGCCGATGAGGAGACCAACTACTACGAGCACCCTGAGCTCTCCATCAATCAAGAGCCTGAGGTCATTGCCGACCTGACGAACGTCAACACGGCGACCGGGGACTCTGCCACCAGCGCAAGTCGCTCTATGTCTTGGTGGATGAGTTGGTTGACGGCATTTTGCTGTCTGGTCTCCGGGAAGGCGACAGAAGTGCTTCCCTCAAGTTTTGATGATCTTTCTGTGGCACAATGTCCACTGCAGATCTACGAGCCGAAGACCGAAGGTCTTGGATCTGGTTCCTACGTCCTTGACTTCCTCTACGACTTCTCCTATGACATCTTCCTCCTGATCCTCTTCCTCACCATTGTTTTCATGGCCTATAAGGCTGCATTGATCTTTGGATGGCATCAGGGCTACCGCTTTGTTTTGCGGCGGCGAGCTGTCAGAGCTGAGCGCTTTGAGCGATTGCTGGAGGAGAAGACGGAAGAACTAAATTCAAAGAATGAAGCCTTGGATGAGATGGCACAGCAATTCAGCCGAAAATTTACAGAGATTGCCAATCTCAACCAACATATCCAAGATCTGCAAGGTCATCTCGCCAATGCCCAACCAGAGCTTCTGCACGCCCTGCAGCAGCAGGAGCGAGCCAAAACAGCCAGACTGCAACTGAACTTACAGGCCTTGGAACAGAGCTACTTCCAGAAGAACGAACAACTGGTGACGTTTGAGCGACACATCAGGTCTCTCGAGAACTCAATTTCTGAGTACGAGAGGATTCGCACCAGTGGCATGCGTGTGATGAACCGGGCCCACAACGAGCTCGAGCACCACTTCAACAGATATCACCGCAACGGTGAGATCTTTGTGGCGAACAGAGGGACGGTGTGGCACACCGATGGAGGATGCTACCACCTCCACAACTCCTTTGTTCGAGAGCTGTGGCCTTGTCAAGCCTGTGCTCAGGATGTGATGACGCCCCACATCCGGAATGAGAACGGCGTGACGTTGCACAACGCCATGACTGGATGGCTGGTGTCTGCTCAGTTCTTCGACACCTCCAATGCGGACTACCCGATGTTTCCGGTAGTACCTGGAGCAGCTCCTTCTTCTGGTGCCGCATCTTCTACTGCAGCTAGCTGATCTGGCCCTGAGCAGGCCGTGCTAAGCCCTGTGCAGGCTTCTCGCTGGCGATGATGGCCGAAACGGCCCTGTTTTCCTTTTGTTTCACCAATACACCCCCGTGTGAAGTGCACTCCATGCACTAGGGTTGTACATGTGATCCTGCGGTGATACCGCGGCATTTCCTCTCAAGGGAGGGATAACTGACGCCTGACGGCGAACGGAAACGCAGCCTTCTCGAAAAAGGCTGTGCCACTACTTTGTGGACTAGGCGGACCGGACTTCGGGAGCCGGGATCCCCCAGACTTCGCACAAAATATTTTTGTATTGGCTAATTTTTTTGAATATTTTGAATATTTTGAAATTCAAAAAATTCAAAATATTCAAAATATTCAAAAAATAATGAAATCACCAAAAAGTGAATGCATATTTTTTGATTTTTTTTGAATTTTCTGAATTTAAAAAATTATAAAAAATTGAAAACATGAATACCCCAAAAGTGAGAAGCTGGGCTCCCAATAGTAATCTATACAGTATGTGGAAAAAAACTCAATACTAAACTATTTTTTAAAAAAAAACGAATACTAAACTATGTATTTGAAAAAAAAAACTACTGGTAAACTAAGTCTGGCTCTCTTTCTGGGAATTTCATGTTGTTATTGTTTTTTTTGAATTTTCTGAATTCATTTTTTTTTATAGGGGTGTCTTTTTAATCCATCATTTTTTCACTTTTTATCTTTTATGTTATTTTTCTGATCCTTACATTATTAATATTTTGTCGTAACACCATCAATTCTTAAATATATCTTTCTTCTTTTCCTTAGTTTCTATAATATTTTTTTAATTCCATGCCTTCATCTTTTCAAATTCAAAAAATCAAAAATAAAAAAAATGAATACCGCAAAAGTGAGAAGCTTAGCTCCCAATAGTAATCTATATATGCAAAAAACAACTCAATACTAAACTATGTAACTATGCATTTAAAAAAACAATACTAAACTATGTATTCATTTTAAAAAAACTACTGCTAAACTAAGTCTGGCTCTCTTTCTGGGAATTTCATATTTTTTGATTTTTTTTTGAATTCAAAAATTCAACAAATTAAAACAAAAAAATGCATACCCCAAAACGAGAAGCTGAGCTCCCAATAGTAATCTATATATGCAAAAAAAATCAATACTAAAAGATGTATTCAAAGCATACTAAACTATGTTTGAAAAAACATGCTAAACCATGTGTGTGTGGTTCCCTTTCTGAGAATCTTATTATATACTTTGTTGACCCCAAAAATCATCAATACTAAACTATATATCCACCCAAAAAAGCCACCAATATTAAACTACGTAGCAAAATAAGGAAACAAACTGCAGACAATGAAAGTCCTGTGTCCCAAAAGCACCCAAAAAGAACAACAGTAATGAGGAGAGAAGGGAAGAAGGCACTGGGAAAGACTAGAGGAACAAGTAATGAAAGAAAGGGAAGAGGAGAAAAGCTCTCTTCTCCGTCCCAAAATGCTGGAGACCTAGAAAGAAGCACGGTAGTGGAGAGAGGATAAGGAGACCGCTTGGAGGGAAACATGTAGTAGAGAGAGGGTAAGGGAATGTAACGGATAATAGGTTTCGTCCCAAAGCACACAGAGACAAGCAAGGAGACTTATACGAAGGAAGACAAGTAGGGAGAAGCATTCTGCCCAAAGCAGCCTGAGAGAAGAATAGCAATGGGGAGGGAATGAAGGATACAACTTGGAGAGAACAAGGGAGACAAGTATACAACTTGGAGAGAACAAGGAAGACACGTACGGAAACAGATGGCAGACGAGAAGAATCAGGGGTCCCAACAAGCACCTAGAAAGAAGAAGAGCAAGAGAGAGAGAGAGAGAGAGAGAGAAAGAAACAAAGAAAGAAAGAAAGAAAGAAAGAAAGAAAGAAAGAAGGGCACGAAATGGAGACAACAAGGACGACAAGTACGGAAACAGACAATGGACAAGGAGCATCCGATGAGCATCCTGTGCGCCGGAAGCACCCAGAGAGAACAACAGCAACGAAGAAAGAAGTGTCAAAACAAGTTGAGAACAAGCAGAGAGACGGGCGCAGAAACAGATGGGACACAACGAGAGTCGTTTCCCCAAAGCAACCAAAACAAAGAACACTGAGCAATGGATCAACAAGGGAGACAAGCACAGAAACAGGTGGAAAACAAGGAGAACTTTGCGTCCCAAACGTACCCAGAGAAAAGAATAGCAATAGATAGAGAAGTACGGAAACAAGTTTGAGACAACAAGGGGAACGAACACGGAAACAAATGGGAGACGAAGAGACGAAGAGTATCCTGTGCCCAGAAGCATCCAGGAAGAAGAACAGTAACAGGGATGGACAAAAGGAATGGAGAGAGGAGGACTGCAACACAAATGAAGGACTCGGGAATGTTTATGGCCCCAAAGCACCTAGAGGTCCTAAAGCCTAGACACACGTGGGAGACAAGGAGAATCTTGGGTCCCAAAAGCACCTAAAGAGAACAACGGTAGTGAGGAGAGAAGCGAAGAAGGCAATGGGAAAGACTAGAGCAACAAGTAATGAAAGAAAGGAAAGAGGAGAAACACTCTCCTCTCCGTCCCAAAATGCTGGTGACCCGGAAAGAAGCACGGTAGTGGAGAGATGATAAGGAGACAAGTTGGGGACAAGTAGGAAGTCAAGTAGGGTAACATGTGGTAGTGACCGAGGGTAAGGGAATGTAACGGATAATAGGTTTCGTCCCAAAGCACGCAGAGACAAGCACAGCAATTAAGAGACAAGTACAGAAAGCAGCCTAAGAGAAGAAATGAGAAGAATAGCACGGGGGAGGCAATTAAGGATACAACTTGGAGAGAACAAGGGAGACAAGTACGCAAACAGATGGGAGACGAAGAGAATCATGTGTCCAAATAAGCACCTAGAGAGAAGAACAGCGAGAGAGAGAGAGAGAGAGAAAGAGAGAAGTAAGGGCACGAGTTGGAGAGAACAAGGGGGATAAGCACGGAGACAGACAGAGGACAAGGAGCATATTGTCTCCCGGAAGCACCCAGAGAGAACAGCCACATGTGAGAGTGAAGTAGAGAGACGAGTACGAAAACAGATGAGACTTGAGTCCTGTCCCCAAAGCCACCAGAACGAAGAACACTGAGCAATGGAGAGAGAGGAACGGGAGACGAGGAGATTCCTTTGACCAAAAGCACCCGGAGAGAAGAATCGCAATGGAGATAGAAAAATAAAGAAACAAGTTGGGAACAGACAAGGAGACAAGTATGGAAACAAATGGGAGGCAAGAAGAATCCTTTGCCATCGAGCACCACGAAGAGTATCCTGTGCCCAGAAGCACCCAGGAAGAATAACAGTAACAGGGAGGGACAACAAGGAATGGAAAGAGGAGCACTGCAACAAGGTGACGGAAGGGACATAAATGATGGACTCGGTAATGTTTATGGCCCCAAAGCACCTGAAGGTTCTAAAGCCTAGACAGAAACAGCAACGGAGAGAGTAGAATGAGTAGGAAAGTAAAATGGAGTAAGAAAAGGGAGAAAAATTGGCTGAATAAGGACACAAATTGGAACACATGGGAGGCAAGGAGAATCTTGGGTCCCAAAAGCACCCAGAGATAACAACTGTAATGAGGGTGAAGAAAGCACTGGGAAAGAATAGATGAACAAGTAAGGAAAGAAAGGGAAGAGGAAAGAAACCTTGCTCTCCGTGCCACATGCTGCAGACCCGGAAAGAAGGACGGTAGTGGAGAGATGATAAGGAGATAAGTTGGAAACAAGTAGGAAGGCAAGTAGGGTAACATGTGGTAGTAACCGAGGGTAAGGGAATGTAACGGATAATAGGTTTCGTCCCAAAGCACACAGAGACAAGCACAGCAATTGAGAGACAAGCAAGGAGACTTATACGAAGGAAGACAAGTAGGGAGAAACATTCTTCCCAAAGCAGCCTGAGAGAAGAATAGCAATGGGGAGGGAATTAAGAATACAACTTGGAGAGAACAAGGGAGACAAGTATACGACTTGGAGAGAACAAGGAAGACACGTACGGAAACAGATGGCAGACGAGAAGAATCAGGGGTCCCAACAAGCACCTAGAAAGAAGAACAGCAAGAGAGAGAGAGAGAGAGAGAAAGAAAGAAAGAAAGAAAAAAAGACAGAAAAGAAAGAAAGAAAGACAGAAAGAAAGAAAGAAAGAAGGGCACGAAATGGAGACAACAAGGACGACAAGTACGGAAACAGACAAGGGACAAGGAGCATCCTGTGCGCCGGAAGCACCCAGAGAGAACAACAGCAATGAAGAGAGAAGTGTCAAAACAAGTTGGGAACAAGCAGAGAGACGGGCGCGGAAACAGATGGGACACAAGGAGAGTCCTGTACCCAAAGCAACCAAACGAAGAACACTGAGCGCGGGGGGGGGAGTAGTAGAACAAACAAGGAGACAAGCAGCTAAGCATGGAAACAAATGACAGACAAGAAGAATCCGCTGCCATCAAGCACCCAGAGAAAGAGAACTCAGGCAGGGAGTAGGAGCCAACAAGGGAGACAAGCACGGAAACAGGTGGAAAACAAGGAGAACTTTGCGTCCCAAACGTACCCAGAGAAAAGAATAGCAATAGATAGAGAAGTACGGAAACAAGTTTGAGACAACACGGGGAACGAACACGGAAACAAATGGCAGACGAAGAGACGAAGAGTATCCTGTGCCCAGAAGCATCCAGGAAGAAGAACAGTAACAGGGATGGACAAAAGGAAGGGAGAGAGGAGGACTGCAACACAAATGAAGGACTCGGGAATGTTTATTGCCCCAAAGCACCTAGAGGTCCTAAAGCCTAGACACACGTGGGAGACAAGGAGAATCTTGGGTCCCAAAAGCACCTAAAGAGAACAACGGTAGTGAGGAGAGAAGTGAAGAAGGCAATGGGAAAGACTAGGGCGACAAGTAATGAAAGAAAGGAAAGAGGATAAAAGCTCTCTTCTCCGTCCCAAATGCTGGAGACCTGGAAAGAAGCACGGTAGTGGAGAGATGATCCCGAGACAAGTTGGGGACTAGTAGAAAGGCAAGTAGGGTAACATATGGTAGGGACCCAGGGTAAGGGAATGTAACGGAGTAACGGATAATGGGTTTCGTATGGTTTCGTCCCAAATCACACAGACTTCCACAAAGGAAGGCAAGTAGGGAGAAACAAAGACCAGGAAATCCATTCTTCCCAAAGCAGCCTGGTAGAAGAATGGCAATGGGAAGGGAATGAAGGATACAACTTGGAGAGAACAAGGGGAACAAACACGGACACAAATGGGAGACGAGAAGAATCAGGAGTCCAGGGTCCAAAAGCACCCAGAGAGAACAACAGTAATTAATGAGGAGAGAAGCGAAGAAAGCATTGGGAAAAACTAGAGGAACAAGTAAGGAAAGAAAGGAAAGAGGAGAAACACTCTCCTCTCCGTCCCAAAATGCTGGTGACCCGGATGATGGACTCGGTAATGTTTATGGCCCCAAAGCACCTGAAGGTTCTAAAGCCTAGACAGAAACAGCAACGGAGAGAGTAGAATGAGTAGGAAAGTAAAATGGAGTAAGAAAAGGGAGAAAAATTGGCTGAATAAGGACACAAATTGGAACACATGGGAGGCAAGGAGAATCTTGGGTCCTAACAGCACCCAGAGGTAACAACTGTAATGAGGGTGAAGAAAGCACTGGGAAAGAATAGATGAACAAGTAAGGAAAGAAAGGGAAGAGGAAAGACAAGAGGAAGCAGAGACCGAGGATAAGGGAATGTAATGGACAATAGGTTTCGTCCCAAAGCGCACAGAGACGAGCACAACAATTAAGAGACAAGTACAGAAAGCAGCCTAAGAGAAGAAATGATAAGAATAGCAATGGTGAGGGAATTAAGGATACAAATTGGAGAGAACAAGGGAGACAAGTAGGGACACAGATGGGAGACGAAGAGAATCGTATGCCCAAAAATGCACGCAGAGAAAAGAACAGCAAGAAAGAGAGAGAGAGAGAGAGACAAAAAAAAGAGAAACAGAAAGAGAAAGAGAGAGAGAGAGAGAGCAGCCAGAGAAAGAACAGCAATACAATATGGGGAGACAAGGAGGACGGTCGCATTATACCAAAAGGTCCCTGCCACATATATATATATATATATATATATATTATGTATATATTATGTATATATATATATATATTATTATATCATTATATATATAATATGTATACATATGCATATATGACATCTCTTCGGCGGAAGAAACGACTTTGTCAAACGAAATGCCACTTTGACGATGTTGTCACAGTCTGTTACCTAGACTCTCCCACCTTTCTTCAGAATGGCGTCTCCCTTTGAAGGCTAAGTCTGGAACGCGGCCAGAAACACGGATCATCTTCGGTTGGCTGTCAAAATAGTCAGCCACCTTAGTGCGCACAGCTGTCAACAGGAAAACCTTGACCCAGCAGCTGCAGGGCGGCACAGGAAACTGCGACTCTGACCACTTGGAAGTTGGCCACGTAGGGCACATCATTTCTGGCCACCTCAATGGCTGACGGCTGCCAAAGTCCCTCAAGGGATCGCCAGATCACATCCAAACTGGGCTGCGCTGGGCTGCGGGCTGTTGGCGCAAACTCCAAAACGATGAGGTGGAACCTTAGACAGCGAGACTTCGTCACGAAGTCGCCTCGTCGCTTCCCAGCTGTAACCCCACATCGAATCATCAAATCATAGAGATCTGGGCCAGTCACTGGTGCGGGAGAATAATGCCCTGTGTGGGCCAAGCACGGAAGGGTGCCTGCTGCACACATCATGAGATGCTCATCATCTTTCGGCCGTAATCAGCCTATGCGTTCAAAAAATGTGCGGTATTTTGTTGAAATGTTCCACTTCGGTTTGTCCAAAAATAGGTGATGTGCCCATGTTGTGAACATAATTTTCAAAACATACCGAAAATGTGATGTTCACATTTCTCAAAATCTGATGTTGCAGTTTTCCCACCTCATCGCCCAAGTCCAAGCTTCCCCCATCTTCAACTTTGGCGGCATCCACGGCCGGAAGGATCTGGTAGCTCAAGGGCATGTCACCAGGATTGGTCATCATCACCACCTGATACCTGGCGACCAAGCTGGCTGACTGGGAGAGATCTCGCAGCGAGACGTGAGGTCCGGCGCACGTTCTTTCACCCGGAGGACATGATCTGAATCTCACATTGGTCCTCAGAAGCAAGATTCATTCTGTCCAGAAATGGGGTTTTCCGGTGTTTATGCCAATTGAAATTGGAAAAAGGGTGCTTTTAACGAGGCTTCAAACAGGTATATACGCTCTCTTCAGCATTGAGGACTCCGCTCTGAAATGTCCACTTGCGTGTCTGTTCTTGCAGCCATGGTGTGACCCATCCTTATAGGCAAGGAAATGTCAAGGAAATGTCCTTTGAAACAAAGATCTACAAGAACTTAGGAAAGGACCCTCTCAACGTGATTGTCCATGGCGGCGTGAACCTGCCAGGTTCATGAATGCAACTAGCCGCCAGCTGATGGACCACTGCGCACACTGCATTTGATCATCTGCCACCTCTGCAAATCCACCAGTCTAAAGGTTCTGTTGATCTTTTGCGCCACAACCACTTCCAGCAATTCTCCCTGGCAAGCATGGTGGCCACAAATTGGGCACCACTTGTAAATTGACCCATAAAATTCATGAGGTAGATAATCCTGATCCATACTCTGAGATATATGTAAATGTAGCATGTTCTGTGGCTGCATTCACGCTTCAAAAATAATAAGGCCCGAACTTCCACGGTGCCAGCATCTTGGACGCACGAAAGTTTTGAGAGATCTGCTGAAAATGACTTGCAAACCAGTTGGTTCAACTGACAACTCTGAAACACAACGACTGCAAAGGCAAATTCCACACGTGCGGTCCGGCAAAGCTTCAAGTACCAGCTTCAAGTACTATCTTGCATCAAGGTGGCTTTGAGGTCTGAAAGTCACCTGAAAATCCATCTGTCCCTTTGGCCTCAGCAAAGCATTTGCCAACAAATCCATCAGACTTTAAAAGACAGATCGGACAGACCAAAGGCACAGCTGATACCAGGTCCACTGCCTGATGTCACACGTTGGTGGGTAGACCTTGCCAGGAACCCATGGAATTCACAGCCGCGCTTCACGGTTTTGACTTGCTCGGAGTCGGTTGAGTCAGTTGAGTCGGATGAGCTTCGAGCCGAGAAGAGGGACTTCTCATCGGGGACGCAGGGAATCCGCCTGCGAGGCTCACAGTTTTTCGCCAAAACGATGCGAATGGCGACTGCTGAGGCTACCACGTCTCCCCTGCCATCATCCAGATCACCGTCACCTGCAAAGTTCTGAAATCAACAACACACCGAGTTTCTGAATTTGAAGGAACCAATTTGCCCTTGCCCTGGCACCGCCCGATGGCCTTTTGAGAAGTGCGATTGGTGATGGTCACCGTCTGCTTCTCAGAGGTGGACAGTACCTGGTGATCTCACTATGAAGGGTGAGCCATGCATAGCACTAGTGTCTTTTCTAATGGCAAAATGATAGACCGCAAAGCTCCAACAAATCGTAGATGGAAATGGATATGGTTTCCTCTACCTTTTTGGAGTTTTGAGTGGGATTTCCGTATGATTCGTGTTAGGAGCAAGCGCCAGAAATGATGGGCCCAAATGACCATGCATCAATTCCTGTGTTTCAAGGAATTGAATGATGCGACTACGGCAGGGAAACTCTGGAGCACGGAATTTTGACCAAAATCCATATTTCCCGGGCTGATGGTGATATCCTGCTCAACGACAACTTGATCACAAGAAAAAAAAAACTATACTATTCCCATCAGAACATGAAGCAAAGTACTCCCGTTCCCTTGACAATGAACAACCTCAGAAACCCTGGCTTAGTCTTGGATCTCATTTCGGAGTCCCGTCTCGGTGTTTCGGGGGATGGGATCAACGTCTCTGTCAACGTCTCAATGCTCGGTCCCTCAGCTTCGAGTCTGTTGGTAACATCAGTTCCTGCCGGAGCATAGCGGTAGCAGGTTCCGCATTTGCCGCAACAATTTTCTCTCTCTTACAAACATTACACAAATATATTCGTATGCAAATATCATTCATGAGTACATATCTATATAGACATATATCGTATCATTGAATATTATTTGTGCGTGTATACTGTATATACACACAGTATATACTGGATGTCCTATTTGTTCTTTTGCAAATCAAGACCCTTCGGCACTGCTGTGCCCCCGGGTCCAGAAAGGAAGCTGTGGCCGAGAGCTGTTTCACCGGCACCTGAATGGTGGCGACCCATTGGTGAAATATGGGGAATGGGGATGAATGGGGTACCCCTATTTTGGGAAACCCGATATCAAATGATATCAATATCGCTGTAGAACTTGATGCATCAACATCAACTGCTGTGAATGTTATACATACACATCATACAACCACTACGTCAATGCAAACATGCAGAATAGTCCCCAATTCGGTTCAAGAAAAACATATGGAAAGCTGGAGGAAATGTGTATCTTTACGAGAGAACCACCAAAGATTTCCTCAGCTGGACACCTCTGGAACTTGTGGGTCCAGCTCTTCTTGTGGAAGCTCATCGTCCAGGGAGGTTCCCTGGCAGTCCGGTCTTCCCTGGACACCCAAATGGCTGGGACCATTGACCCACAATAGCCCAATAATTCGACCCATGCCCGAGGACATACCAACACTTATTTTTTACAGGTGCTTATATCAGCGTTTGTGACATTGTGACCTTTGTTGGGGTTGCAGGAGAACAAAATATGATTCCAAGCGAGAAAAACAGCTTGAAAGCTCCTCTGGAGTGCTTTCCACGATCTGGTGCTCCCGCACCTGATGCAACATGTCTCAAATTCGGGTGCTTCCACTGTAACCAATTCCATCCCATGGTTTAAAAATTGATAACCATAAATTGGGCACAGTCCCCCATGTCTTGAGACAAACTCATATATAGTACCGAAAATCAGAAGCTTCTACGGATAAAGCGGGAAGTGTCTGCGTGCACATCAAATCTGCTACACCTGTGTTGCTCCTTAGGTTACCGCCAAAAAAAAGTCCCCATCCAACTAAAACAAATTGTGCAGCAAACTCCAAAAGCTAACTCTTGGGAACCGGCCCCTGAGAGCTGCATGTTCCGGAAGATGTCGATGTGATGCTGCTCCAACCTGGAAGCTCCGGATCCCCCATCCGATATCCATTTACCAATTGGTTCTTTTGGTGGTCAAAGAGGGATAGCTCTCACAAAATTTCCAAAAAAAACACCAAGCATTGGGAAAAAAACAAGAAACACGTTCTAACTTTCTGACTGAGGCTTCGTCCACTTCGTTTGTCAAAATCCGAAAATCCAAAGATAGCAACATCCAGCCCCAGCCGGCCTGGCTGGCCGCACCTTATCATTATGTGCAGACCTTGGCCCACAGGTCCCAGAGGTTCTGGCTCTGGACAGTCGCTGGAGTCACTGCACACTTCAGCAAAAAAAAGGGCGCGGACCCCAGCAAATCCAGGGTCAATGGTGCTGAAGCACCCTTGATGACACAAGAAACCTGCAAGGCTACACAAGAAAAAAATGCAAGACCTATCTGTGACTAGAATCTGCCAGAATCAGCGATCAGTGCATTGGACATTCATGAAAACTGATTCTTGCAAGGACAGTCTCATGGGATTGGTGTACCATCCGTGAAGTGGGCGCTTTGATTGGAGAGCTCTCTTACACAGGTGAGTGTGGCCTTTTTGTGGTAGTTGATTGGAGACATCGGTCCAAAGAGGACTGTCACCACCATGAAAGAATCCGGAGGAATGATGCCCATGGGCCGGTCCAGCCAGAACACACCTGCCAGGCTGAGACAGAACAAACAAGCTTGGGCACGGAAAGTCTCCCCTATTCAAACAGGCACTTGAGTGCATGGAAATCACAGGCTTTCACCAGAGACGAAGTACAACGCAATACACCCGACATCACCCGACCTGCCTTTCTGGTTGTCCATGTTGACAAAATGATATGGTGCTGGTCGGTCGCTGTGATTTTCAAGCTGCAGCCTCGAGCAGTGCGAGCAGCGCACAACTCCCTGAGTTTCCCTGAACGACGAGTGATCTAATGCAGACTCGCCTATCATTGATTCTTGATCAAAGCACACAAGGTCACTTGAGAGGGAAGGGTGAAAGATCGAAAGGTAGGCGTGGGTTGGAACAGGAGAAGAGAGCAAGGGAACGAGGCATATCCGCTGCGGACGGACGTGGGTGGAGTTGGGGCGGATATCGAAAAAAGTCTTCTGGGCTTGGACTCGAGGGCGGGTACCAAAAAGGTAGGTTTCAGGGAGGGGGGACACGACACACACACAGACACACAGACATATATATATATATAAAAATACATACATATAGTTAGATATATGTATAAATATCAGGTTATGGGGTTTGCGAGGCAACGTGTAACTGGGGGCAACACATTGTTGCAACGCGGATGGGGTTGATTCTGGTGTGTACATGTGTAGAACAGCGTGGGATTCACAAACGTGGTGTTTTGACCCCAGCATGTACCCAAAGCAACTGACTTAGGGCTATCCTGGTGCTGGAATCTTGGTGCAAAAAGTGGGCCCGCGGGGTGACTTCTTGCAAACGCGGCTTTAGAGGCGGACCTTGGGGGAATCGAAGGGGGGGGTCAATATAGTTGTGATAATTATGTTCTAGTTATTATAGTAATTCTAGTCATTATAGGTGTTCTAGTTATTAT